>VYZU01008501.1:90195-154877 GCA_013401355.1 Ceyx cyanopectus
ATATCACATCCACTGCACTTCCCTCATCTAACCATCCACTTATATCCTCATAAAAGGCTATCAGATTAGACAAGCATGATTTCCCCTTACGGAATCCATGTTGACTACTTGTGATAAGCCTCCTTTCCTCCAGATGCTTAGAGATGGCATAGAGGACAAGTTGTTCCATTACCTTTCCAGGGATGGAGGTGAGGCTGACAGGCCTGTAGTTACCTGGGTCCTCCTTTTTGCCCTTTCAAAATTTAATAGATTGTTAAAGTCTACTTCAAGAATAGATCCATAACTTCTAAGATGTGAACCATTAGTAAATGCACCTGATCTTCAAATTCAGAGGTATTCTTTAGGAAAGATATGGAAACTCCAGATTTTGAGTTTGGTGGCACTTGCAGGAAACCAGGAAAACACATTCTTATCTGCAGTGACTGAACTAACCATAAGATTTTTCTCTGCATTAGTTCCACCACTCTGCTTCAAACAGGCATGTTAAAAAACTTCTCACACTCACTACATTTTTTTCTGTGTCATTCCTCAACTGAGACATACAATCTCAGAGGAGATAGGAGCTTTTTAAAATCATGTCCAGAATAACTAGACACCTTAAATATACCATTGTTCCTACATGCAATCATCAAAATGATTAACAAAAGATGGTTCCCTCAAGGTGCACAAACAATCTTTTTTTTTTGGTTTGAATAACAGGTGAGTTTATGGAGGGAGGTGTTGGAATAGTTCTACATAAAGCAATTTCTCTTTTTTCTAGAACAAGCCTAGAAAAAGTGGTTTGCTCATGATATTAAAAAAAAAATAAAATAAATAAATAAATCTAAAAAAGTTAATAATTAAGAGTCCAGAAGAAATGGTAATTTTATGAAAGGAAAATATGGAGCTCAGGGTTAAGATATCAGGGAGGAAAGGGAAACTGCTCATGATCAGTAGCAGAGAAGGACAGAATGTGTCCTTCCTAAGTCAAGGCAGATTCAAGCAGCTGTCATTCAGGTATTATCTAATTTCCGAGTGCTTGAGTTTTCAATCTTACTGCTTTATTTTTATATCATTTTGTTCTTTTTTTAGGAAAGGGATGGCAAGAAAAGTGTAATACTCTACAAGATATAATTTTCTTCAATACTTATCACCAGCAAATGATTGGACAAGCAATCTTTTGCCAATGGCTTAATTAGAGGAAACCTCTATATTTAATAATGTTCCTTAATGTACTGAGCCACACACAATAGCTTGTCGAAGGAGAAAAAGCAGAGTGGTTATTGTCATTGCTAAGGATGGAAGAAAGGTTCAGTCATTAAAGTCATCGCAGAAACAATGTTATTAACTATACAGGAATAATCTCAAATAAGTTCCCGGCTGACTGACAATGCTAAATTAATGCAGCAAGCTAAAAAAGGGCCTCTATCCTCACCTGTTTTTATTACTACCCTTATTACCTTTCCCTGAAATACAGTTTTTCAAGACCTATTATTGTACTTAATATTAAATAAAATTAAACATGGCAGATTTTGATTTATGTCTTCTGAACCCCTAAACTGAGGGTGCTTACCAGTGCCTCCCTCATCTGGGATGTGCCCTTCAGCAGGAGCAGGCCAAAGACAAGACCCCCCAAAACTCACAATCTACTTGTGACCCTGATATGCTGAGCTGGGCTGCATCCAAAAACCTTGGAAACATCAACGTCACCAATGAATAGACTGAACTTGTCCACTACTGCTACCTCAGCCTCACTGGCCACACTAGGGACTTGTGCCCCCTCACGAAGAGGATGCTGGGGGTTCAGTGGTTATCCAGGATCGGGCTTTAGCATGCCCGGTAATGGTTTCTCACCCAACAAGGACCTTCTCTTCCCCAATCTGGCATCTGGCTATTGGCTTAGTAGTGACCTTGTAAGTGTGTCCATTATTCAGTATTCAGGTACACAAGGAAAGAAAGCTCAGGAGAGAGAAAAGGGACTTCTCAAGGACCCAACTACATCAGGTGTCCAGTAGTAATATTTAATAAGTATTAATTACTTTACAGTCTGTAAACTATACAAAAAGTAGCAGCTGCTGTGAGCCAGGACCATCAAAGGTCAGATTACCATGAAATCATTACAGGAGAAGCTGCTTTAACTTACCATATAATTGTGGAACCTAAGCACACTCCATATAACCAATAGGAAAATGAATTACTTAAATACTCTTAACAAATAGTATTACCATTTTAATTATACTGGTATTAATTTAGCTCTAAAAAGTGCCTGAGGATTTTGGAGAATTAAGTTTTGGCACACTGTACTTTTCAGAAATGTCATAACTTTAGCACAACATATGTGTGTGAATGTATGTCTACATAAGTAGTTTGTATATGTATTTACAAATGCACATATATGCAAAACAAAAAAAAAAAGCACATGTTGTACTCTGGCAGAATTTCTTGTCTTCAGATATTCTGGGTGACGAAAAATGCAATCATTAAATTCCTCACTGAATTGCACACTGCTGAGAGACAGGAGAAGATTCCTGTCTGGGAGGAGGTTTTTCTCTGTTGAGCAAAACCAGTCCTTATTCTCACAGCACACAGCCTGACTTTAAGGCTCAACTGGCACATCTAATATCAGATTGATGCTGCAGTCATTTCTAGCTCCAAAGGGCTTTTATTTTTTCTTTTTGCCAGTTCTCTTCTACTCATAGCAACCAGTGTTTTTGAGAGCCAATTGGGAAAACAGAAGATGACAGGCAAGGGGTAATTTACACCTGGAGATGGAGCATGTACTCAATACACTCAGCACCAAACCCACTATGTTTCTAGATGTTGCAGCCAGACAATTACTCTCTCCATATTGCTCCACAGCCTGCTTACCCAATTCTTTTTCTGTTCCCTCTTGTCTCACATTGACCTAGACAGAAGGGACCCTGCGTTTGCCCTTGGACCCCGACCCACCCATCAAGCACACCTTTCAGGCCTCAATACCAGCTTACCAAGACAAGAAATCCATTCAGTTTTAATGAATTAATTCAGTAATTTAATTTATCAAACAAATTTGTTCTATGAGCATTAATTCAGATGGCGTAAGTTTGATCCTTTGATGTCAATAAACATTATTTCATAGGCTTTGAATGATGTCCTTAATTGGTCAGGGCATGCCTTTTGGCATGGCACTTTTGGTGATCTCCTCATTTGAAATCTTGTCAGTGTGTGTGAACTTGACCACACTGCACTTCATAGTCTGGAAGTCTTACACCCCAGGCCAAAGGTGGCTCATGTTTCGCCGTGGGACTCGCAGATGCACCAAGGTATTTACAGTATTTGTGCTAATGGGTTCCCACAGATGGCTGACCTTTCGGCTGAATACTTCAGCATTCTACTTTGCCAATGTCTGTCACACTACTTGCCTATCCCTATTTGACCCTGCCTGTCCATGATATTTGATATAAAATTAAAGCATTACAAACCAAGGCATAAATTCTGCCCAGGATGCAACCCTCACTAGACCTTAGCTACATTTGCTGGCTTGAGTGTTAAAGGCCTGTTATTGCTAGAGATTTGGCTTCTGGCGAACCAGAGCTTGAGAAAGAAGAGAACTGTCACCTGCCCATGCCTTCTCAAAAGCAAAGGGGTTTTATTTTACTTGACATTTGCTTGTGTGCTGGCACTGTCTTTCAGTTCAAACCGCTCACAGATATTGACAGCAATTAATTCACCACTTGTGGTTTTGTTTTGCTATACTAATCAAACCAAGATCAGCTCTTCTAGTCTCCTCTTCTTTTAGAGTCTCTCTATTCCCTTCGACCAGCCCAGTAGTTCACCTCTCTGCTTCTCTGCCCCCAAGGGAGGACTTAGTCGATTTCCCTTTGCCTTCATAAAATTGCCAGCCATTTTTTCCCTTTGTGCATTTAATCTGTAAGGTTTCCAGAAAAGGGAAAGGTCTGTGTTGTACAACATCTTTATACTGCATAATGGAGTTCTTCAACTGAAAAGAAGTTGCAAAGTCAAGAGTCCAGAATCTGACTTACCTAGTGGTGGACAACTAATGTCATACTCTCCTTACTCTTGATAACAGGTCAAGTTGTTCACAAATTATCAGAGCTACAAGCTCTGTCCTGAAAGCTTGTTCAGAGCCTACTGACAGTACAACCAGTTCTAAAAGTTACTGCATAGCATTCAGCTCTCTAAACGTCCTAATCATTACAAATCAGATGACAGCGGTAGATGACTGTAGCAGATGACTGGGCGTTAAACTGCTCTCTCTCCTTGTCTCCCTACATTTACCTTATTCAGTATGTTTATAAACTTTTTGAGAGGAACTACGGACTGCAGAAACTGCCAGAAGATATTTAACATGTATAAACACACCTCAGAAAGGCAGACCACCAGAACACATCTTCACTTTTTACAGTCATTGACTGACTTTTTAGGTCCTGCTTTTCCAAGCACTAGTAAGAATCTCTGGCAGGAGCCAAAGGGTTGATTGTGCACAGGGCAGCCAAATATTCTTCCTGCTCGTCATGTTATGATTGTACTTTTCTCCTCAAACTACAACATTTGGCTAATCAGCATCATTTGCATTTATATATATAACGTTTGCTATTTCTGAGGCACAGTTAAGAAAGTATTGATCAAAGCTACTTATGTACATAAGAAAACTCATCACAAGACAAAGGGGGTAGGGTAAGGAGTGAGGAAGGGAAAGAGCACTGCCTTCTACCTGGTTAAAAGTGCTTCCCCCTTCAACTTCTTTACCTTCTTGAAAGTTCAAGATGACAGACAACCTGAACTGGAGTAGCCTGGGAGCTGATATCCCTCAGCATCCACTGCAGTAAATTATTACCTGTCTCTGCAGGTGGAGATAGAGAGAGGTGATAGTGTTCCATAACAAAGGATAAATGGTAATACCCACCATTTCTTTCCACTCTGCAACCAAGCTACTAGTATGGAGTGCTTAGATTAGGAAGACAGTGCTATTAAAATAAAATGGCTTTTTCTTTTTTTTTTTTTTTATTTTATTTTCTCCTTAAGGTGAACAATGGCTATAAAAAACCCATATATTTCCTAATAAATACTAAGCCGTGCTAGAATAAGATAACTGAGTTTATGCTAAGTTCTAAAATGCTTTTTTTTGGCAACAAATAATCATTCAGATGTCAATAAACATTGTGCAATTTATCGTCATCCTGCTGGATTTTCAGCTGGCAAAAGAGCTGTTTATATTATGTGCCTTCAATTCCTGATTTCTCTGTATCCTGCTGCTGCTATTCCCACCCTCTCCTCATCTCAGAGATGCCTTCTGAGGTGCATAGGTGTTTCTCCTGAGACAGCTCTGCTCTGCTATACTGTTCCTGAACAGAAAAACTTCTGCTCACAATGTCACAGATGCAGTCTGGGGACAAAGTATAGGAGACTAGGAACAGTTCCTACTGTCCTGGAAAGAGTGAAGTAACTAGTGGTAATTCCACGGTGTGGTTCCACTTTTAATTACAAACTCCAGAAGGACACAGCCATTAGCATATGCATGAAACGCAGTACACAGCAGACAACTAGACCACTACAGGTCAAGAAACATGGTTGAGGGAGCAGGGCACAAGGGAAGAAGGAAGTGATGCCAGTGTAATACCAAAGTGGTAAATGGAGACAGAGCCAGGGTGCGAGACCCCTCCAGCTTGCAATGCTGCTCCGAGATCAGCGTGATAAATGGGATGCTGGGAAAATGTTGATTAGAAGCAGCATGTGGCTTCTGTTCCTTAAAAATCCCCTGATGCTTACTGAGAGTGAGCTGAGAATCTGCTCATTTTGCATAATGTGGACAGTCAGTAGGGGGCAAGTGCTGGAAAACCTGCTTTGATCTTCTGCTGTGTCAATGGTGAATGTCCCTTGAGCTACCTTAGCAATGCCCAGGTGAGGGACTGCCAGACACACCTCTCCTTCCCACCGCTGCAGCTGTGACAGCTCTTTTGCTACCACCTTTAACTCCCAAGCCTCAGCATGGCAGCTCCTGGCAAACCCAAGAGGATTGCATTGGCTTCCTTCCGGAGAGCACCCAACCCTCTTAATGGAAGAGAACATCTGCTGCTTGCCAACACAAAGCAGATGCTTTCCACCAGCCCTCCCTCCCGAGACACCGGGGGTTAAGCAGGTGCTGCCCCAGAGCTCCTGCCATCCATGATTCCTGTGTGGGAAATCATTCCCTGAGCAGCCAACATGCTGACCAGCTCTCATCTCCAGTCCTTCACCAGCTGAAGGGGCTGTGTTTGATGGCAGCAGCACAGCTCCCACACAGCCAGGTAACCACAGGCATTTATTGGATTTTTTTCAGTCGGCAAGACATTATTAGAACAGCATAAAGTGCTGTTGTCTCAATCATTTATCATAACCACATTTCTTTTATCTGAAAAGCCTCAGGTCCTGGCATTTGAGCTATGGCTAATTTTGCAGCATTGGCCTTTTACCCTCATCCCCAAACCTGCTCCTAAGCAAATGTTACTTCACAACCTGCAGGCCAAGCTACAATGTCTCTAAAACAGCCTTACCAGCTTGAAAGTCAAGATCAGGGCAGCCCATGGCTGGGTTTGCAAGTTGCACCTAACACCCTGCACTCAGGTAGTTTGAGTTTGGGGCTGTAACAATGAAGACAGGCTGCCTTGGCATGACATTACTAGCAGCAAAAATCATTTACCTGATGGGCAGGTACCAAGTCACAGGGACCCTCTATCCAGAGTAAAGCAGAGAGCAATACTGCAGCAACCAGTGTCAGTGGTGCTGTCACCATGGACACAGCTATATTCAACTCCTAGGTGCTCTTAGATTTCAAAAACTCTTAAGTTAATCTCGCAGGTTCCCAATTTTAGCAGCTACTGTGACTTGGGTCCCCTTCCATCTACCCTACTGATCACTCTCCCAGTCTTTGTGGGAACATATTACCAGAAACTCTACCTGATGGACAGATATGGTTGAAACCAGCAAAGTTAAAAGGGAAGGCAAATGAGTAACAACACAACCCTTGAATGTTTAAGAGATCTGTCTGTAAAGGGTTTGGGTAAGGGGGACAGAACTGAAGAGCGAGCAAATTTATCCAACCATTTACCTTTTCCCTCCTCATACTCAAGCCAGAAAGCCAAGATGCACTGGAGTGAGCTGACTCAAGATCATTTACGATTCTGATCTCCAGCTTGGAATGAAATTCAAGCAGCTGGGGACACCACACTAATGAAGCAAGAATATTAAACCTGTAAACAAACACTCCTTGGACAATGAGGATCAGTAATCCCAGAAAAGTACCAAAAATATGTATGGATCACCAGGGTCAGGGCTTGTAACAGCTGATAATGTTGACAGTGACAAGATTACTTGATGGAGGTCATCCAACACTTTCTCTGGACACTTCATACAGCAGAAGGCTGGATGAACAAGGCAGGACCTTAAGCACGCTCTGGAGCAGTGAAAGGACAGTACCTGAACATGCATTGGGTCTCCCAGGTCCTGATGAAATGTATGCCAGCCCCTTCATGGAATAAAGCCTGGGACAAGACTGACCTAAGGGACCAGGGTGCCCCCAGCCCTACACTTAATGCTCTGGGACCAGAGGGCAAAGGTGAAACCACCATGGCTGAAGATGACACAACATGATTAACACAACATTTCAGAGGGCAGAGACAGAGAAGGTACCAACTTTGGAGCCAAACTGCCAGTGCAGTAACAAAATGATTACTTCTAGTGTATGTCTGGCACTTCCATTCCCTCAATTCTAGATTCACTCAGATACATTTAAAGTGTTGAGTATAATAGATGCCAGTGTGATTGACTGACCAGGAAAATGTAAATAAAGGAGCCCTAAATTGCATCATTTGGGTAAATATGTATTTATACAGTTTGGAAAGAAAAGCCTTGTTATTCAACTGTTGGACAGCAGCAGCGACACAGGAGCTGTTCTGGTTTATAATGCAAATCATGTAATTTGGGACACGCATTATGTGTATTAAAAATGCAAAGTAAGATCCATGTGAAATGCTGTTAATTTGCAGTAGCCACTTTTCAAAGTATAATTTCTGAGGCATTTACATATTTTTATTCAGTAAAAAAATAAATTAAACAGTATTTAGAACATTTGCCATTTCTCAATTGTTGGATCAAGATACTTTTGAGCTACAGAAACAGGAAAATGGCAACAAAAACTGGCAAATTACTAATTTCCATCATTCTAAAAATCAAATATAAATTCAATATAGGAGTCTCATATTTCTAATAAGCCAAACATTTCTCATTCCAATCAATCTGATCTCAATTGAATTATACGATCATCTCTGCCAACTCCCGGGCCCTGAAAAAGTATTTACACTCAGAAAACAGAAGCAGAGAGTATACAACAGTAGGAAACTCCAATCTGAAGCCGAGTTGTGCTCTGTGGGTCAGCTCCATAAAAGCTGGACCTCCAGAAGGGATCAAGAGGGATAAAGGACCAGTTTTGACCTCCACAATGGGAGGCTTTGGCTGGCCCTAGCAGGAGTCTCACAGCTGTTCCAAAATCTTCGCTCTTAAAACGGTGTGTTTCCACTACAGTGACAACCCAGGCCACCTGATAATTAGGAATGTAATTTTGCATTGCCACGAAAAAGTAAAACCAAATCACATAAACAGATTTTATTTTTAGATATTTTAATTTGCTTTAATTTTGCAGGAATTGCTTACTACTGCCCATCTGAACAAACTGGTGCTGGGACCCCAGACAGCTCTTAGCCATCAGCATCCTTTCTCCCGTATAAAAACAAAAGGTCTGTCACTGCCCAGGCCCCCCTGCAGTCACGAGTAGCAGAGGCTGGTAGTTCTTCTGCATGCTGCCAATTCCTACAAGATGAGCTAGGGTATGGAAATAGGGTCCTTGGGTTGAAGCCCTAACCCCAGCTCCCCTGCAGCAGAGCCAGTGTGTAACCCATGGCAAGGCACTTTGGCATGCGCCACAACTGCTCGCTCTCCAGTCCAGCACACACACTGGGGAGCCAGCAAATCCACAGGCCTTAACAACAGCTGGAGCAAGCCCAGTAATACTTGGTAGCACTCATGGAGGTTATCACATAGGAAGTATTATTTAAACCTAGCTACTTTATTATTTTCCCAGCAGCAAGTCAAACAATAACCCCTGAAGTGGTGAAGCCAAGCCACAGTCTTTGTCAGATTAACTTTCTTACAGGCCTCCTAAAATCAACTGCAAATGTTACCTCTGAAGGACTAGGAAGATAAAAAGCAGTTTCTACACTTCCCCCCACACACCCAACTTTCATTTCAAGTTGCAAAACCAATCCACAGTCCCATTACAAACCAGATCTGAAAAAATGCTGCTTGATTATTTTTTAAAGAGCTCAAACTAGGTCACCAAAAATAGAGTCTCTAATGGGCTAAATGTGGAAAATGACTGCTCAAAATTAACAAGTTCCTGGGCTCCAGGACTACACAAAAGCTTTTTGAGTAGATTGCTTGCAACTACACAAACTGTATCCTCTGCCACACATGGCAAAAACCCAGCCTGCCAGATGCTAAGCGATCATTTGTGCAAAGTAGTTTTCAAAAAGCCATAAAGGAGTTTTTATTCTTAGAAAATAACTCTCCTGCTTCTTTTCCCTTCATTGCTTATAAACATGGCTCCCAAGGTTGACCAGCCGGGCCACCACAAAGCAGAGGCTTTTAGTCCTGAAGAGAACCCAGAAGAACAAGCAGGTCCAAGGAGTACCCATCTTGGGCACAATGCACTGCCACACTCCTTCTCCCTCTCTTTCCACATCACCTCAACACCTCGCAGCATTGCCTAAGGCCCCATGTTTAAATCCAGTGTTATCTTCAAGAGAGATAAAGCAATGGGAGACATCCTGCTCAGGGGATCATCTCTGGCCCCCATTTCACTAGCACTCCTGTGATAAGCAGCACCTGTAGCTCTCCTAACTTGCCTCTCTCCATCCGACTTTGATTTGATGCAGAAAACTTTGATAAAGGCTCTAAAGTTGTGGTTTGTAAAGCTCTGATAATAAAAAAATAAATAAGTTATGTACCCCCGATTGCTTCTCCCAAGAACCTTCTATCTTTTGAACAAATATTTCCACAGATAAAAGCAAGTTCTGCCAAACTCATGGAAACAGATCGCAAAAACACCCTTCTGGGAAGTACACACAGGCCTCAGTAATAAACAGATGTGCTCATGTTTTGGACATGCACAAAGCTCATGAAAAATCGATCAAAGACAAGGATGGCCTTCCTTTCAGAAGACACTGGTTCAGATGTATGCTTTGGAGATAGTCTAGAGAGCAAAAGTCTGAAAGGCAGGAAGCTGAAGCAATACTTTATCTCCTCACCTTCGCCAAATGGTTACTCAAAACATTTCATCTCTGACCCTTTCCTCTCCATAATATGAAGACCTCTGGATGCCTCAGTACATGTCAAGGATCCAGACCCTTCTGCAGAAGCCCACTCTTACCTGCCAGGGCTCTGATGTGGAGGTTTTCAAGGCAGAGTGTGTTTGCACAAGAGCACAGAGCTGATTTGATTTGGCCTGCATTTTATTTTTGCTGTCCATGCCTAGTGGATGGCATCTCTCACAAAAATGTCACTTTCCTGAAGACAGAGCCACCTTTGAAAAAAAGTGAGGCATTAAAGAAAAAATATATATTCTATGGTTAAAGCTCAGCCATACGATGGAGAGAACTCCATCTCTCAAAATTTTCCACCTACATAGCAAGTACCTTACTGCACTTGTCCTCTTACATTATGCTCCACAATGCAATGGAACAAGACATTGGTAACAACGTAATGTGAACTGTGAAACAAAATAAGAAAGCTCTAAATATATCTTTCTTTGAAAAGGTGGGGTTTTTTTTGAAGGTGCAGATCTCAGGGTACTGAGGCACCAAGAGGTTTCCCACTTCTGTGTGGGTGGCATGAAAACAACCTGAGAAAGCAATGAGTACAAAGTGTTCCCTTCCAAGCTCAGCTCAGGGGTACCAAAGAAGTGACAGACTGTGGTGATAACCAAGAGTGAGTCCAAACTAACCTGTTCATTAACAGCTTTGCAGCTGGTCCCAAGAGGACAGGCACAGAAGGTGGTACATATCACCTGGTACCTACTGGTACCTATGCATAACATCCATGCTGAATGTGAGGAAGACTGGGGTAGAGTGGCCACTGCTGGCACAGGCTTTTCCACCTGGCAGTGGTAAAGGGATCAGGGTGTGAGTGGGACTTGCTTTGGTCTTTTTGTAACACCTATGGAATCAGAAATGCACTGAAAAGAACGTAATTGTTCTATTGGTTTTAACACCAATCAGCAAAATTCATGCCTGTTATCTCACAGTGCAATTTTAAGAGAGCGAGAGGATAACCACACTAGATCACATTGTTTTACATTGGTATGTTCCCAGGTTTTTTTCTTCCATCCCTTCAGCACAGTCAGCTGCCTGGCGCTGCCTAGCGTGTGGGAGTCAGACAGACTTTCCCCACAGTAAACACAAGTGTGGCTTTGCAGTGTGGGCAGCCTACTGAGAGGTCTGCACAAATTCATCAAGGGTTAGTGGGATACAGTTCCACCAAAAATGTCTGTGGGATTAACATAGTTCAGATTGTAGGCACTAAGGGCATTTCAGCATGTTGTACGTGTACAGCTGGCATTCAGCTTCGGTACAGAGTCGGGGGAGTTTGTACAGCAGCAGATTAATTCTACAGGACCATGACTGAAAGATGTTTAGGGCAAATTACCCACTGACTTCAGAGGGAGGATTGCTGGCATTTTAAGATTTTTACTCAAAGATCTCCCTGTCTTTATATGAAGCCAATACCTTTTTGAGCCCTTGTTTCCACATATAGAACTTAAGCTTAATAAGAACAAGAGCTCAGAGATGCGATACAGCAAATCTAAGAGAAGGTGGATGGAGGGGATCAAGTGAGGACTTAAATCCTCACTCGTTAGGCCAGGAAAGGGGAGTACAGACACTAAATCACCCTTCTCCCCTTCCATCTTCCAAACAGCATTTCCATTCTCTTAAGCAAAATGACACCCATCACCTTCCTTTTAATGTCTTTGCACAAAAGCTGCACCTTAGACTTGTGGCACAGAGCGAAACCACAGATCTGCAATCAAGCTTTGGCAAAGCTCATGATTGATACTCTTGATTTTACTCTGCCAGTCACACAAAGCATTACTGTGATCAGGCACCCAGCCTGTTGTAACCAGGTTATGGTCACAGCTTGGAGAGGAAGATGCACTTCAGCTTAGTCGGCCACAGTGCACCACTCACCTGGTAATTCTACACATGGGTGTTGAACTGGTTGTAACTAAATTTTACAAGGATCTAGACTAATGAATTATTAATTAAAAATTTTCCTAAATTGCACCTCAGGACTGAGACTTCAGAAGGACACCCATAAATATGCAACACTATCTGAAGTGATTGTGAGATGGTAAATTTAGCAATTACTCTATTCTGTCAATGAGATGAAAAATGAGCAATTTTTCTTTAGCCCCAAAGAGTTGACCACAGATCCTGCTGGAGAGAGCCACAGCTGTGTAAAGGGATTTAGGAGAGAGAAGGATAAGGGAAGGATGGGGTCAGTAATCACCGAATGCCTTCCAGCCATTTCATCCTTCAGTGCTTTGAAACCAACTATTTCTAGCACTAAAGACTTCAAAAATGCAAGTTTTTACCATATGGCAACACTGACAAGTGCTCACTAAAGACTTGTGAGCCCTTCCTTTACAGTCATGCAGTGAAATTAAACTTTAAAGTCTCAAAAGACAGACAGGGGGGGAGTGCCAGTACTTTCATTAGTCATTTTACTCACAGGAATACTCATCAATAGTTGCACAGTCAGTTTTGAACTTGGGCAAAGCATGTTCTCTCCATAAAAGAGTAAATAAATTAGCTTTTCCATCAATGCCTCCTGTTTTCTCGTTTGACAAAGAGTAGTTTTTTATTACTCCGATTGCTTTGTGTGTTAGTCAATGAAGTCCCAAACATTAAATTCTGCTCATGAGTACAAAAACTTTGTCCAGATTTTGCAGCCTTTTTTGGTTTGGTTTATGTTGGTTTTTTTTTCCTGTCAGAACAGAAACATTCTTTCATGTGGCTCTATTAGGCACACACACTAAAACTCTCCAATCTCCCTGCAAAAACCTCCTGTGCTCTAAAAGGCCCATATCCATTTCTCCTGGCATCGATAACCAGCATTGTTTGATAATAAAATATCAGCGTCCAAAACACCTGCATGTTTCTGTCACACACCAGACATCCACGTCCTTTTCTAGACAGCAGTACAACATCTTCCTTTCTAATGCAAACTTCCACCCACGCACCCCACATAATGACTCAAAAGCAAAGGCAGTGGATTAATTATGCCTCTGATATTCTCCAGGTTTTGTTCTCACCATTATCCAATTCCAAAAGATTGGCATCCCTAAATAAATTTGCGGATGGCTGAGTCTGTCAGATGGCAGGCAAGGCCAGAACACCACAAGTGCCAGCAGAGCAGGGCTGAGTGTTGCCACCACAAGTTCCAGCCCTAAATTTTGGCATGACATCTCTTCAAAAACATGCAAATTGAAAAGGTTCAACAAAATGAAATTTTATTTTCTTTCTGTATCTTAGAAACCTGATTACTCCAAGACTAGGACCAAACCTACTCTTATTTTAACTAGTAGTGCAGAATAGAAATAGAGCATGTTTTTGTTCCAGAGGATGATGAAATACTGAAGATCAAGTCCCTTTACAGCACCCCTTTAATAACCTAAACACTGGAAAAGTGTGAATTTTTTTTAAATTAATTAAGGTGAAAATAATCATCAGAGATATGTAGATGAATAGAAAAAACCCACAGCTACTACTGTCCTTTTCAACTTCATTCATGAACACCAAAAGCTTTCTTCTTTACAAAGAAGCTTCTGCTTTCATGTTTTGCCGCGGGCTCTAATTTTTTAATAAAAATAACAGCTAATTCAATCATGGTGCTGAACTGTTTGGGGCTTCATTTCCTATTAGAGACTAACTTTGGAGTTTTGCCATAATTTTGCTGTGTCTACAGTTTATATGAATTTTATCGACTCCTGTAATTAAAATGACTTGCAGTACAAAACTAATTGATTTTGTGATAAAATAATTAATAGCAATTAATTCATTTCTGGAGTAATTAGCTGATGTAATTTTTCCCCCAGCTGTCATTGTCTGCCTTTCAGAAGCCATGGCCTCAGGGCAGGAGAGGTAAAATAGCAGCATTTCTTTATCCAGCTGTCCAAGGAGGACGCTCATCCCTTCTCCTCACCCCTCGTCTCTGCCAACACTCTTTGGTATTCTGAGCACTCCTTGATCAGCCCCAAATAGCATCTGTATCAATACCCAGTCATCATCAGGCGAGTAATCCAACCTCTCTCTGAATTAAATGGTGAGGTTTTTTCCGTGGAGGCATTGCCCAGGAAATGCTAAGGCAGTGCATTTTAATTAAGCTCTCTTAAGCTATAATTGTTTGCCTAATGAGAGCATTGTAGGCACACTTGAAAACAAAGGGGGTTTTCCCCACTCCCAGCACCTTTCTCTCTCCTGCCCTTCACTTTGGCATACACAGTGTAAGCCCCAGGTCAAGCACACACCTGTGTGAAGCACGTTAAGGATGTTTGTGAAGAGAGCTCATACAGCGCAAACTGATATCAAGTGCTTCCTTTTTCCTACATGCCTAAAATTATCTGGGGGCTTATGTCTTATTTCCAGAGCAAACTCCCCAGTTACTACTCAAATAAGAGTAGTTCCTGATTTGTAACAGAGGTGTTCGTCAGCCCAAAGGATTTGCTTATTGTTTTAGATGGGCATAACCCAGAATTCTGGGCACATTTGAATGAAGTTGCCATGAAAGCAGGCAGTTTCATAGGAAATCCATGGCCTTTCATTGCAAAAGTTTCTTATTTTTTCATGACTCACCAATCCTCTTTGGAGGATGCACAAAAGCCCTGCCACCTGGCACTGTTCCCTCTCTCCATTTTGATGGGGGAAATAAACAATCCTTTTGCCTTCCAATACTTATTCTTTCTGTTCAGTTTTGATGCTTTCCCAAATATTCCCATGGACACTAAAGATCAATAAAATCTATTCCTGCTTTGCTACAGATTATGTAAAATAGGACGACAGCAATAGAAACATCACACCTCGAAACTGCAGCAACCATGTCACAAGCTGTTGAGCCCAGAAATGACAAGCCTCAGCTTTCAAAGGGAAAGGTAAGGGAAATGGGTTTTCAAGTCAAAAATGCTCTACTGACACAAGCCTAGCTTCCCTCCTAGCCTCTTTATCTTCCTTTTATCTTTTTATTTAACTGACAGTATTTATTTTGTAAAGTGTTTTTTTTTTGTTTTGTTTTTGTTTTGTTTTGTTTTTCCTTTTGCAGCAATTTTGGAAGTCTTAAAGGAAAAAAGAATGTTTTGTTTGACCTCAGACTGAAATTTCTGATGAGCTGACTGGAATACCCTGGTTCAGTTCAGTTCATGCTTAACTTGCCAATGTGTTCCTTCATGGCACTTATGATTTATAGCTTTGCTGATTTTAACGCTGAACTTGCAACTCAGACAATACCATGGTGCAGCTGGTACTATCACACCTCACAACACTATCCACTTTGTCATTGCCAATACTCCTCTGCATGGGCATTTCATTCTGCCAAATTTCTGGGTATTTTACCTTGTCATCCCAAATCAGGATTACCATAACTGTTGAAAGAGCAGAATTTTCCCATAAGGCAGAAATATCAACACTGCATTAAGTCTTGCAGTTAACATCACTAACTGGAGAAGTCTGCTACTGCTCTTCAAGAGCTCATTATCCAAAATCATTTGGCAATGCACACTTAAAATAAAAAACAAACAAATAACCCTACCAGGATTGAATGACCAGTGAATTGAAAGAAAAAAGCCATTTGGTCTCACTAAGCCTGCAGCTAGTGCAAATCAACACCAAGGTGATGACAGGAGAAATGTGTTGTGGCAAGATGAGAAAGTACCTCTACTTTAGTTATAAAAGAAAATCCATGAAATGCTCAAAGAGATAAACAAAAACTGCTTCACTCAAGAATTATCAGGCCTTATTATGTCAGGAGAAAGAACAATTCTCCGTACCTATCTTTGTTGTGATTGCTAAACAGAAGGGAACACAAGCTATTGATGAACTGACCTGAATGGAGAACTTCAGGCTACTTCAACAACAATAAGAATTTTAACTTCAGTTAGATTGACCCAAAATAAATCTTCCCTTTTTCAGTTTTCCAAATTAGTCTTTAATGAGATTACAGAAAATAAATGGATTTTATACTCCTTCCATCACAAAGAAATAGCATTAAAAAAAGAACCATGACAATTACACAGATGTTCTATCCTTCTCTCTCCATACAGCTCCCCAACCAACATATAACTTTACTAAAAATGTGCAATTACCTAATATTGCCATAATTACCATTACTGGGCCTTACTACACCATCCTTCTTCAAGAAGGCAAAGTCACCAGGGAGCCTTGAACAAGGGCCACGTGGCTCTTTCTAAACCTGTACCACACTCTAGCAGAGAAATCTGTGCATCGTGACAGAGGCAAGTTCATCAGGAAGATGAAGTTTTGCACAAGACTAGTCAAAATAGATTGAAATCATTAAATAGGGCTGGAGGGAGAAAGAGATTGAAAGCACTATAATGAGCCAAGGCACTGGATGTCACTGTCAGTGGAAGAAGACAAAGGCAGAACAGCTGTGTGCTACGACGGGATCGCTACGAGCAAGCTGGGAACAACATAAAATTCACCCTTTGAATGTTAAAATTTAGGTTCAACACTACCAGACAGCAACAAGTGAATGCCAGCCATTTATTTATTGTCACCCTTCAGTACTGAGTTTAATAGGCTGATCTGCAGAGAAAGTTTGGCAGACTTAGTTGTGACAACTCTAAGGAGGGAAATAACAAGCTTGTAACTAACCCCTCTTGGGCTCTGCTTCCCGGCCTATATGGGACCATTTAAAAGACAGAGTTTGTAATGTAGTAGGTGATGTAAGGTATTTAAATCCACATTTACAGCCTCTAGAAGATCACTGTAATTTTAAGGGCTGGAGCAATTAAAAAAGCTACTGAATTTCATGTACAAAGTTAAAGATAAACCAACTTGTGGGGTCGCTGGTGGTGGTGACCATGCCCACATCAGGCTGGCCGGGCTTGTGAACATACTTACATAGACTGAAATGATGCAATTTCAGCATATTTCTGGGTGTGTAACCTTGGCACAACCTACATAGGACATACCACAATCCTTCCCAAAATCATCAGCCCTGCACAAATTCAGCTCAGCCTTCACCGCCTCACAGAACCCTTCCTGCAGGAGCTTCTCCAGCCCTACCAGCTCCATGGAGCCTAGCTCCAAGACTGCATCAAGCCCCACTGCTGCCACACTATAACTGGCCAGCTGGCCCCAGCCACCCTGTTTTCCTGTCAAATCCCTTGGTAAGCACCCAGGAAACCCTTCAAGGCAGCTGGGCTGATCTCAGGAGAACACCCTGAGGTTTTTGCCCTTTGCACAATCCAACCCCCTTGCTTGCCAGACAAGGTCCGGTGGTTGATCACTGAACTTTGCACCCAGATCTCTTAGTTGTTATGCAAACCCAGTCTCATACCCACACTGGATTCTTTGAATAAATGTCAATAAATCAGCACATTTATGTGGCAGTAAACACTGATGGCCTCAAACCTTTTCCATAGCACAGCTACATAAAAACCATGTGTGTTCAGAGGTCACATTCAAGGTATGGTCAGATTCATGGGAAGAGGAGCTGCAGAAATGGCAAAGCACAAGAGAAGTTGATCATATCACAGCACTCTGGAAATCAATTTGCAATTTGGCTTTCTGATTTATATTCCTAACAGTGGACATAGTTTAAATATATGAGAGGCTCACATGACATTTTGTGAGTCATAACCGTGAGTTTGATTCACCTTCATTTATTGAGTCAAGTTTTAAGAGCATTTGAATAATGCCAAAAAAAGTATTTGCATAGTTAATAGTTACATGAGTTTTAGCACTTGCAAAACTCCATTCGGTGATTCATGCAGTAAACCCAATTTACCTTTAGCAATTCATGAAAATCACTTAAAAAAAAATAAATAGTTCCAGTCACACAATAAGAGAACAGAAATTACAGATGGCAATGTACATGGTAGCAAAGACTGGTGTGATGGAACATGCCTTTACCAGAAAAAAAAAAAACAAAAAAAACCAACCCAACCCAACCCAACAAAAAACAACAACAAACCAGTACAGTAACTCTCAGAGTAGATCCCTGCCAAACGACATTATGGGGAATATTTCTCCCAAATACAGTAGATGGCAAATTCTTGTAAATCCCCTAAGTGTGTGAACAACGTGAAACTGACCATCTAACTTCGGCAGAAGCCTTAGCTCCACACAATGTAACTCTTAAAGTGGACAGAAAACATTTGGGATCAAAATAATGAACTCTTGCTGGAGTATAGAAGCTCAAAACCTGAGCACTCCACATCCTATACTTAACCTGTGGAGCTTGTTCCAGTAACAAGTGGAAGCTGAAGACTGTGGAGGCCAGCTGACAAGCTGCAACAGGAAAGCTCTTCCCATCTCCAGAACTGGAACCCAGGCAAACCCTTCCTCAATTCTACTTTTTCAGCTTCTGCACATGTATGCTAAAACTGTAATACAACCTGGAGCCCTGTGAAGTGAGACTTTCTGCAGCCTCCGGCTCCAGAGCAGGGATCTCTGGCAGCATTTCCAGAAGCCTCACAGAGGGCAGTAATTTTCAGAAAGAAGGTTGAAGCATCAAAAGTTTATTGCTTTAGAGAACATGTTCTCTAGAAAAATAAGCATGTGGGTAAGAAAATATTGTTATCTTATCAGAAGAAAGACCTTAATTTTGAAGAGTATTAAAAATGCCTATTGCAGCTCCACAATGTACGTGCACAAAACCTCAGGGATGGGGCCCCTCTCCAACTAGGAAGGCAATCCTGACAATTTAAACTAGTAGAGACTAGTATTTAAGCCCACAGGTCTTCATAAATGCCTCAAACTGTCACTCAGAACTATCATTTCCTTCAGACACTGTAAGGGTCACCAGCACACACCAGAGAAATGTTCCCTGACTACAGGTTGTTTGAAGTATTTCAAAGCAACACATTTGCTCAAAAAACTTCCTTTCTGCCTGTTTTTTGATCTATGGGAAAATAAGGTTGCCTTAAATTTTTTGATATTAAGTACACAAAGACTGTTCATTCATGTCATTATAGCTCAGCTTTTAAGTCTTTGCTTTGTTTCTTTATTTTTAACTGTCAAGCATTGGGGGAGAACCACCACCAAGCAGATTTATGAGGCTGGCATGGATTCAAAGCCAAAGTTGATCAGAAAAAAGTTTGGAATGCAAGACACAATAACTAAGGCAGTCCTGTGAAGCTTTAGATAGATGTGGTCTTCCCTCAAGCCATGAAGTCCTGCTGGAGAAACTTCAGCTTGTCATACTCTTTAAAGAAATATTCAAAGGCTCCCCAAGGCCAAATTGCTTTGGAATGATATGAGAGCATGATCCATGCTAAGCCTTATCATCCTCTCCATGCCTCAAACCAGAGCTACCTGAGGGTTATCTCCGTGAAGCAAGAGAGGCACTTGGACACAAACACCAAACTAGAGGGCAAATGACTTCCCTGGGACATACCTTATGCAACTTCGCAGTAGGTCACATCAGGAGCAGTCACCTCCCTTGCTACAGTTTTGGGGAAAGAGTGTGCTCTCCCAAACAATGAGAATTTCAGCCCTAAATTCCCTCCACGAGCCAAAAATTAGCTCCAGCCAATGAATAACCCAAGAGCAAAAGCTGGGTTAATTAGTATTGATTTATCCTCACATATAACGAGTCCTGACCAAGCCCCACTGCAATCAGCCTAACCACTGCTGACACAGCACCACGTATCTGCCCCAGGTTTTGCCTTAAAGCTTAGAGGCACTTTACTTTGGAAAAGAGCAGGTTTGATTTTGATCACAAATGTCTTTGCATGATTCACTGCCATTTCTCATAGTCTCCTCAGTTCTTCATTAGTTTGTGAAACGAACATGGGTAATTGCATTTTATTTTGTTCACAGCCCTGTTAACTTGTACAAGAGTATAAAAATGAACATTGGCAGTCACAGCTATATCCTGAGATCCCACAAAGTCATACACTTTTCTCTAGGTCTCAAGGATTTTTTTCACGAGGGAAAAAAAGGCAAAAAGTCTCTCTTCCCATTTATCTCCAACAGGTCTGACCTGAAAACCAGTAGCTGCACCCATTTCCAAACCCTGATTGAAACACCGTCATGACCAGATGTTTTCTTTTCATCTTGGTGTATTGTTTCCAACTGCAAGACTATACAGGTAAGAATAAATAATCTCACTTTTCAGGATCTTCCTGATAAGTTTGGCTTAACCACAGACTAGGAAGGCCTGGCCTTCCCTTGCCTGACATTTGTCCAGCTTTGATATGGTTCTAGTGTAGCTGAAGTATCTTCTGTGGAACTCTCAGAGACTTGCTTGCTATTTGCTCTGCTCAGAGCACAAACACAAAATATAACAAGCAAACTGGATCAACCACGTCCTATAGATGAAAATCTGACACAGTTTACAGAGTCTCAGCTCAAATACAAAGACACTTCAACTAATTGCCTGGGCAAAGGGAAGTAAAGTCATTGACATAGAATTGTTTCCCAAAATACTGTATGATCAGCCAAGGGGACCAAAAAGCTGATGGATACTGCTTGTGCTGAGCTCTACACTGTCACTACAGCCAACCCGGCAGAGGCCAGTGCAGCTGGGATGTGGCACAGGACAAGCAGGGGAAGTACCTGAGTTAGCCTTACAGAAAATCCTCTGCCTAGAAATAGTTAACATTGATTTTTTCCACTGCAAAAGCCCAGCAGAAACAGCAAGGTTAGTAAATGGAAAATAAGGCAGCTTTTCAAAACATGAAGTGCCCTGCAGCTTGGGCTGTCACCCACCTCCACACAAAACTTGAGAAACGAGAATAAAAACCCCAATGGATTCAGCCAGCACCAACTACACCATAAGAACTGGTGGCACTGCTCTCTCTGCAGAGCTAGCTGCCCTGGAATGCCTGGTCAGCAGGGCTGACACCATGGGCTAACACAGCCCCTGCCCTCTCAAGCAGTTCTGCAATTTTAAGTCAAGGGCAAGTCCTGAAGCCAAATTTGTGGAAAATCAGAATAACCAAAGTTGAGCACCCCAGTCTCCGAGGCACAGCTGGCAGCTCCGACAACCCAGGCCGAGACAAGACCACCTCCTACCATGGATTCCAAGGACAAGATCTGCATCTGAGCTGACATTTGGATGGGCCCTCATGAAACGGGGCTGCTTTGATTGGGTCTGCAATGACCAAAGAAGTCTTCTGAGACCAGTCAAGAAATCACACCTACACCCCTTGCACTGCAGAGCACGTTGTGCAATTATTTGCCGGTGGCTTGGCAAGCAAGCTTATAGTTTTTATTTTATTTTTTTCACATGGATGGAAGAGATCAAATGCACAGAGAAGGTATATATAAAAGAAGACTATGAGATTTCATTTCTACCTCACATTTTCATAGGCTGTTCTACCCCCCACCCCCCCCAGAATGCAGCTTTTGCACTGTAAGCATCCACTGGGATAAGATTTATGAGTTAACACATGAATTCTAAGGATGAAAATTGAGTAGAGTGAATTACAGTAGCAGTAGGCACAAAAACATCACAAAGATTAAAATAAACTAGAAAAGCCCCCCAGAAATGAGGTATTTTGAAGCATACTCAAACCACCTAATGCAGTCTAACACAGCTGGTCTGAATCTTTCCATGAAGAAATGTTCCTAACCCAGGAGCATCATGAAAGCATCTGAATTGGCTCTTGGCTGGGACCCTTTACTCTCTCTGTTGTGGTACATGTCAAAAGTAGATATCAAAGGACCCTCTTCAGGAAAATCATCAACAAATTTGATATACACACTGATGCAAGAATTAGAGAACTGTGAATGAGTTTTAAAAAACTCTCAAAAATTTAAGGGTTTTTTCCCTAGATGAATAGGGTTTTTGAATAAACTTTATTACCTGCTGGGAAAATTCTGCCAGCCTTGGAAATCATGGACTTAGGGCTAGGACACTTTAAAAAGGAATTTTAAATTAATGGATAAACTACATTTTTTTGTTTGTGGTTTGTTGTTTGTTTTGGGTTTTTTGTTATTGTTTTGGGGTTTTTTAATTATTATTTTCTTGGTTTTAAAACGCTGTGGAGATTTGAGCAGTTGATTTTTAGCTTTTCACAATTTTTCAGGGTTTGATTGTGGTTTTTTTGAGGAGAGGGGGACTTAGACTTTGCAGACACATTGATTTCCCTGAAATCCCTTCTCTGATCACAAAAAACGACACAAGTTCTGCTCTGTCTTACTGTTTTATACTTCAGAGATCTCATCACACCTGCAGGGACAGAAACTTCAAAGAAAGACTCTTTGGAGACCTCTTCAGTGCCCTTACCTTCAGCAGACACATTTTTAACCTATTGCTAAACCCTGTAGCAGAGAGTTTTCTACTCATCTGCTACAGAGATATACCATCAGCACCTATAAAGAAGCTTTTCTTGTACCACAAAGGCTTGCGTATGAAACACAGTAAAGAAAGTGAAAATAAAGTCTATAAAATTAAAGCATATTAAATCTTCAGAAAAATGTTTTGTTTCTTAAATGTAGGAAGGCAGGTTGGAGCCTAGGTAGTGTGACTTGGTGCCAGGGTTCTCACTGGGACCCCTGTCCCTTGCTAGCCTGTCATCTTAAAGGGATTTACAATTTCAACTTTCAGAAGGAAACAAGGAATGTTCCACACTGCACTTGGTGAAAAAAATTACCTCGTGTCCCTTGTTGCCTCTGCACCCTGCTTTTGTTTTGATGTTCTCCCATGGTGCAGGTTATCAGATCACCTACAAGCTCCCAGATCTTACAGTGAACCAGAAATAGGGAGGATGGGTGAGCTAAAAGTAACAAAAACGCAAGTCCAGCTCCACTTTTGACAATAAAATAGCAAGCAGAAAGAGTTAAAAATCTCAGCATCCACAGTAACTTTTCTTTCTGAAGTCTGACTCAAGTTCTTTATAACAAAAAGTGACTCACTAATTCTTCTCACCTATGTGCTGCCTGTTCACAGGATATTCTCTGGAAAAAAGTTCAACTGGAAAAGCTAACAGAATACACTTCGGAGTAATTTCCAGAAAAAGCAACAAAACCCAGTCATTTATTCCATTTTTCAAAATGAAACACAACCTGGCAAATTTCAGTGATTGTCAGGATGAGGTAAAAAAGGATAAGAGCAATATTCAGCCAAAGAAAAACAGGCATGCTGCCAGAAACACACCTGGCTAAGAAATGCCCGTTTTTAGAGACAACCTACAAAACTATAAATCACAAAGACCTGCAAGTAAAAGTGAAATGAAGTATTTTCCTAACAAAAGGAAAATGTGAACCAAAAGGGGATTTTACAAGAGCCTTCATTGTTTAATAACAACAACAAAAGAAAACATCTGGAGGAGAAGAAAAAAAAAATCAACCCAGTGGATATTCCTTATTTTTACCTTGGTCATTAAAATGAAGATCACTTGATTAGCTTGCAGCATGTGACCCAAGCTATTCTGGAGATGGTGCTGCCTTCTGCCCTCACCAGCTCACCAACACCTTGAGAAAAGTTGGAAAGCTTTTCCCTACTCTTTAACTGAGGACCATGGAACACATTTTGTATCCACTAAATGAAAAATCAGTATGGGAACATGCTGCCTGCACAACCCTGTTGTGCTTTTCCTCAACTGCCTGGCATTGAAGTGCATCCTCTATAAACAGAAATATTGCCCCTGTTTATTGTAACCACCCTGAGTCTTTAGTTGACCCATTTTTTGTGACTACTCACTGTCCTCTCACAGGATCGAAGAAAATAATCAAATCTACTGCTTTTGGTAAATATTTCTCACCCACCCAAGCAAGGACAAAAGTTAAGTGCTTGAAAGAAAAAGACTATCATCTAGTTACATTACACCACTACAATGTTTTCTCACTGTTTATCTTTCTACACAACACTAATCTCCACCTTCAGAAAAGTGCAGCTTTTAAATTACACCTTCTCTGCCATTTCTGGGTTCTTGTATTATACTATTTAGCAGCCCTGACAAGGGAACATTTTATAAAGCAAGATAAATCCTTCTTGTCTTTAGGCACCGGGGTGGCCATTTGGCAAGTGGCTGCTCACATCTCCCCTCGACCCACAAGAAGAATAGCTCAGAACTTGCTCCCAGACCTCACAGGATCAATGAAGATTCACAACAGCCAGAGAGGAGAAATAGAAGCAGTCACCCACAATGGAAGTGTTTCAGGTCAAAGGCAATATGATTTACCATTTGCTTGCAATTGCCACCACATGATTCAGGGAGCTCGAAGGTCATCATTGCTTCTATTGACTGTCCTCCCAAAAAACAGTTGCTGGTGAAGCAAAACTGCAACAGGCTGGATGCAGGCGACTGTTTAGGTACCAGCTTGTGATAAAAGCTAAATGGATTTAAACTGGCCCGATCACAGGCAAAGGCACAGCAAAGAAAAAGCTATCTAAAGGTATAATGGAAATTAATAGAGAAATTCCCCTGGATGGCTCCAGTGCTACCCCATCCTCCCTGCTGAAAGCCACCTGGACTATGGCCACAGCAGCCCTTATCCCAACAGCCCGTGGGATGCAGTAACCAGCACAGCTCCCGTTCAACGCTCTCCTTTGTTCCCACACCTCTCCATATTTATGGAGACAGACAGACCAGGCACTGCACTTCTGTTGCTATATCCCACCCCCTTATCACACAGGAGGATGCTAATGATGAGGAACCTTCCATATTTTGGAAATAATTGCAAATCTCCAGAGGACTAATGATAGCTTTGAAGAAACAGCTATAAGCTACTGCTCCTATACCAGGGATGCATTTACTCCACTGAAACCTGATGTTGCCGATTCATATTAATAACAGGTAGGTTAGCCACAGAGAGAATCAGAGTTCAGTGAAATCCCTGTGTTTCCTATGCTTACCTGAGTTACCCTGGCCTCTTGTATCTGATGGGCTGCAGCAGAAACTCTTCACAAGGAATCTTTGATGTATTTCTGGTACTCCTGATAATTTTTACTACACTCAGTATTTTGACAGGTGCAGATGGAAAAAAAAACAAACCAACAAACCAACCCTCCACTTCAGCCTGTTGCTGTATTTCTCCAGGATGCTATTTATCACCTGCACTGCAGTAGCAGCTGGGAGCAGCATCAACTCAAAGAGAAAGTCCCTCTCTTGGGCAGCTGCCGGACAAACACAAAGACATGAGATAACCAAGAGACACAGCAGTCTCTTGTGAGAAGCAGCAGGAAAACTCAGAACCTGATAACCACCATCAGCTGGACAGAGCCCACTCATGCTTCCCTGCCCTGGGGGAATTGATGGGGCAGTGGTAAGGGCTCAGGAGAGGTGGGAAGTAAGGCCAGATGGCAGGTTTCTGGGCTTTCATCTAGACACCCTCTCCCACCAAATGGATGGGAGGCAAGCATCTGATGGACATCTGGATGGAAGAGCTGGCAGGTTATGTAGCATAATAAAGTGAAAAATAATGGGAAGACTGAGGTTAATTAAACATTTCTGAGCCTTTCAGAAAGGCTGGGGTCATCCCTTCAGCAGAGGCAATGCTTTGGGACAGAGCAGACGGCATGTCTCCCACTAACAAGCTGGTTTTCAGCCTTATTTAGTGTTCCAAGTGACTTAATTTTCCTAAAGCATTCATCTATGCAGCAGCACAGGCACCTTCTCACACTGCATGTTGTTCTCACAGATCAAAACACTGTTGTTTTTAAAATCTCATTAAATACATATTCATATGTCAGACATTAGCACAACTGATGGTTGAGATTGAAAATCCAGCCTGATGTGCTGTCCCTGTTTTACCCCAGCACTATCAGCTGACTCTTTGGACTGCGTGAGCCCGTTCAGCATATTTGCTGCAATACCAAAACACAAAAACAGATGAGTCAAAGGCAGAATGTCAGGTCAATTATTTTAGGCTTAACTCGGGATTTAATTGCATTTAGAAGTTTAAGTCAGACTATCACAACTGCCTTGAAGGTAATCTCCTCATGTAGGAAGGAATATATATGTCTCATACCCAGGTACATCTGCTGACCCTCTCTCCTAGTAACCATCACTCAGTACAGCTGCTGTGAGATGTTAAATAAGCCCTCTATTTTCCCCAGCACTGAAAGTTCATGACTTCTAGTCTACAGACCATTTGATACGGCCATCAGAGCACCAGCATGGTCATCCAGACATCTCCTGCCAGAGCTCCTGCCCATCTTGGACCTTTCTCTCAGTATTCCCTGACCTCCTCAAACTTCCTCACTATTTGGACTGAAACACTGCAGAGCAGAACTCCCTCTTCCAAAATAGTTTTCAGTAATGATACTTGGAAAAAAGTAAAATTTCTTCTCTCAATCTTCAAATAGCCTTTGAATTAAATACTGATTACAGCAAGTAGTTTATTTTTGTCATCAGATTTGAGGTCAAGAAGAAATGAGATGCCCTAGGGTGAGAAGCAGAAATGCCAAATGAAAGACTAAAGCCTAAAGAAGTTTAAAAATAACTGCAGAAAGGTGCTGGTAGAAAACCATGGCAGTGCTGGCTGGCATGGAGATCACCACCCTCAGTGTGTCTCCTCTGCCTAACCCTAACTGAAGGTTGATGGTACTTGGTGGGGATTTCTAGCTACTCTTGCCCTTTGGCAGCTCATCCTCAGCAACACCTTAACTGCAGGTCTTGGCTTTGTATTTTTCAGAAACTTACCCTTGGGCACACATTGGCCCTGGGGTGAGACTTAGACACTTGGGTGTCCTGGAAGACAGCCCTACTTTGTTCTAGCAGCCCCTTCTTGCTCTTCTCCCATGACACATGTTGGGTGGCCTCTGCTCTGGGCCTGAGGGAATTAGGGCTCCTTCATAAACCACATGCACCACAACATCCATGCTATAAATCAGCAGCTTCTTTCTCTCTGGTCCAGCCTTTACTCCAATTTATTTATTTATTATTTTTTTTGCATAAACAAATTCAGCCCAGTTGCAAGTAGGGTGCTGCAGATGCAATTATGCAGAGTCCGGTTACATCAGTGATAAAATGTGCCTCGTTTCATTTCCTAAGCCCAAATTTATAAATGTTGTACAGCAAGAATGTCTTTTAACCACTGAATATTCTTCTCATGGAGAACACTCTCCATTTTGGGGCATTTGCTTTGAAGTTCATTTTTCAATTTACAAGCCCCCTACCTACTTTTCATCAGGATCACATCAGGGGCACCCTCAGATAATCAGACAGAAATAGGTTCAGAATAGGAAGAGCTCTGACAACCTGTGGGAAGTAGGCTAAAATCCATAATAGCCACAAAAAACAAACTCAAATCAAGGTAAATCAACAAAAATCATAATAGAAAAGGTGCAGATTAGAGATAATCAGCTATTATTGCAGAGAAACAATTTCACACCAAAGGAAGAACGGAACTCAAAAACTGACTTCCAACCTTCAAAGACTCAATTCGGTTCTGGTGTGTTCAGCATCTTCACTGCTGACAAGAGATCTAAACCCTTTCCTCAGTCTGGAATAAAACACCAAAATTGCTTGCTAAGGTCTACAGCCCAGCTGAGGCAACTGCAGCAGCCGACAGGTGCTCACAGAAAGCTTAACTGAGCAGTTCCAGATAAAACACAGGGCCAGACATTACAAGGTCTGAAACACCTTGCCAATATTTTTTCCATATTTAGATTTTTAATATACCATAAACCTATTGGAATAGTCACCAAAAAATTACCCTGAGACACCCAAACATTGATTTCCCCCCCCTCCAACCCCCACCCCGTGTATTTTCCTGCATTTCATTTGGTAATGTTCATAAATTCAGTAGAGGTTGCTGAGGTGCTTCAAAAAAAAAATGCAGTTGGGATATCAAAAAACTCCAGCCTGCATTCTATTTATTGCAAAACCCCAGTAGCAGAGAGAACAACATGCCTAAGAGCCTATTAATTCGAATTTAACTGAGGAAGTTAAACAAACAGCTTCATAGCACCCAAATACTCTGACTTACAAGCAAACAAACATTATAGAATTAACAAAGAGGTGCCAATCTAATTAAAATCAATCCACAGATACCTCTAAACACCAAGGGAGCCTGATTAGTAGCTGCTTAAGCAAATTGTGGAGGAGTAATAATTCAGATCTTGTCACTTGCCAGAAAGGATTTTCTCACCTCCAAAACATTCCTTCAGCTTCCATTTATGTAAAGTTGATGCTTTAAAACAAACCACTATTTTTTTTGTATAATAATTCCTTCCAAATGGCAGCTTTTAGAAAACAACCATTATAGGAATGACCATTTTGTGAGCATGTCACATGCTCAGGAGGCTGCACAAAGGGTTTCTCTTGGTAGAGAAAGAAGGCAGGAGTGCTCAAAGCTGCCCAGCCAGGAACTGCCAGGGTGTTCAGCACCACTTTTTTCAAGTCCATCCCTTTACATATTGCAGTGGAAGTGATTACAAATAGGCCTCTCTAAAAAATTTCCATGGAGCTTATTTATCTAACTTCCCACATCTTTTCCTTTCTCCTGTCAGCTTGAGTGGCATTTTAATGAGTCCCTGTTGCTAAATAGATGGCAATTTTTCAAAAGGCTTTTGCAAATATTTGGGATAGGAGTAAGGGAGGTAGACTAGAGTTTAAAATAGAGAAAAAATGTCTCCTCTACTCCTGATGTCCATGAGTTCCCCCTTCAAACTGCCCACACTCCTCATTCAGGCAGACTGTCCCTCTCCAGCACTCCAAATTGCATCGACCCAAAAGCCTTTCAGGGTGCTCTGCTCTTTCATCTTTCTTCAGTGCTGGTCATCCCCCTGTGAAACCAGCAATGCCAGACACCTAATAAGGGACCATGCCATGAGGATGAGGAAAGAAAATCCCATAGGTGCTCTAGTTGGACAGTAATTATAGCTGAGGAGAGATCCAGCCAAAGAGATATACACAAATGAAAGAGAATAACTCCTACAACATGATGCTCTGATCCCTTCCTGTAGACTTGGCTGTGTATGTGAAAGGCAATGTCCATGGATGAAGAACTGCAGCACCTGAGCACATCTGGCTCATAGAGAGCACCAGACACATTGCACCTGATGTTTTTTCCCCAGGTTCTTTCCAGGGTTTTCAAGAATGGCGTTTGCCAAAAGGAGAGAAGAAGAATCCAAAAACCATAGAGATCTCAGAAAAGAATGATGTTGGTGCTGAGAGATAACACTTTCAGCAGGAAAAAAAAAGTATTTCAACTGGACATTCAGTCCAGGCTGGGAGAAAACTCTGTGAGGGATGCTCTCTAAATCAAGAGGAAAATTATGAGCCCCGTGCAAATTTCTATACAACTTGAAGATTAGTGAATCCCCAAAACTCCCAGAAGTAGTGACAATGCTGAGATTGAACATGGGGTGAAAGTGTTTATTCCCTTGCATGACCTCTATACTTCACAACTAGTCTGAAGACAATGTCAAAAGCCCAGTTTGGCAAAAGCACAGAAGGGAGCAAGAAGTGAGACAGGAGAGAGAGGTTGTGCTGGATCCTCTTCAGAATCAAAAAATTCTCAAAAAAAGATGGGGATCAAAACACAGTAGCTTCAGGATCATCTAGCCTGGACTGTCTGGAGATTTTTCAGAGCCAAGCTTATATGCAGGACCTTCTGGGGCTGCACTAGACACCAAAAATCAGCCAAATCCCTGAGCGTCCATGCGCCCTTTGTGCTCTGCAATGCAATACCATACAGCCTAAAAAGTCTAAGGACAAAGAGAGCTCCTCCAGCACCCGGACCTGCTCTCACCCCCATAATTACTTATTTATGTTGGACATACTTTATTTCTTATTAGCAACAGGACCAGTATCTCCAGAGACATGCCCACCACTCCTTCTACCCCTAGCCCAAAGGTAGTAACAGCAGAATATGCAACCTCAGGCTGTGCGAGGCCAGCTGCAACCCCAGACAATACCGGTCGAACAAAGCGCTCACTGCTGCTCTTTCAGGCGCCGAGTGGAGAGGCTCAGCGTGTGGGGGCTGCCCCTCCCTTGCAAACGGCACAGCTGCTGAAATGCATTTGTTTTTAGAAAGAGAGGAGAAAGAGATTTTTATGGTATCCAATTCACAGAGCTTTGCTTTTTCCTTTTTCTTCCCTAATGTGAAAAGTGCTTTGTGAATGGGCCAGCTAAAATTATTTATAATGAGCTAATTTCCATAAAATTGGGCTAATTAATTTCCATGCTGCCTGATGAAAATTGCTAACATTGGATTTTTACTGACAATTGAGGTCCTGCAGGCGGTCTCACACCCATCTGACTGGAAGGAAGTCCAGGCTGGATCCTCAGCTAGTGTAAATGATACCTACTAAACCCAACAAAGCAGTATGCTCAGTTACATAGGGGAAAAAATAAATAAATTTGGGCCACTTCAGTTTTATTGGGGGGGTCCCATTCAGAAAGTTCATTCTTTGAGGTTCTGAAAGCCAAGAAAAGACTCAGCTCAAGTAAAACATATTTACCCTCCACTGGGTTTAGGAAAATACCCGTCTTGGTTCAGCAATCAACTGGGAAGTGACAGGAAAGGCAGTTCAAAGGGAAAATAAAAATTACCTTAGGGGAGCACTTCAGTGCCTTGAGGTTTCACAAACAGCCAAGGGATACGTGTGGTTCTAGCTTATCTGCATAAGAAAATTGCCACTAAAGGGATTAATATTACCCTTTTTCAAACCATTTCACACCATTTCAGTATTAGTGGACATCAGTGCAGCTATGGCTACTCCTGCTGAGAACAGTTGACTTTGCAAACAAAACTATGTCCTTCACATCAATGGGATTTCACAGGTGTAATTAAAGGCAGTTATAGGCTGGTCTTAGAAGCAGAAAAGTGCTCCTCAGAGCATTTTGTGTTGTGAGCTACACTTTGACAATATTCTCTAAATCACATTAAGTTCCTAAAACGACACATCACCAAAGGCAACCTCTGTGGGCATTTAGAAAGGTATAACTGAGTTGCAACATGGGCTTGAGATGCTTCTTGGACTCTATGAAATATTCTATCAGCATTCTCTTGTTATTCCATTTTGAACTCTTTCCTGTAAGCTCACTAATACACCTTCTGTAATGTCAACATCCACACCTCCAGCCTCCCTGACAACACTGGCCATCCTTCCCAGAGAGAAAAATCTTTCAGGTTAACACTCTGGATCAACTTATTTATTGTACTATAGTAAACCCAAGTAAAGCAAAATCAAACAACTTGTTTTTCATGTCTAAACACTGGTAAATTATACTGTATCAAGCTAATTTTGCCTTGGGCTTATTAACACAAATTGAATTTCGCACTCATCAGATACCAAGTTGGTATGCAATATGGAAACGTGTGATTTGCAGTGACTGCTGTAAAATGCAGTAATCGTATTTGTGCAAGAGATGTACCTTGTAAAAAAGCAATTGTTAGTAGTCACACAGTAGCTGTAACTTAATGGATACTTTCTGAGCAATTTATCTGCTCTTGGCCTCAAGGCCTACACCTTCAAATGATTTACATATGTTAGAGGGCAGATGTTTCAGCTTTTGACTTGATCCTGTGCCTCCTCAGGCTCTACATGGGAATCTGCAGCTTCCAGGATCCTTACTGCCAGAAATATTGTGAGAAAAAAAGTGGAGATCTGACTGTGGGCTACCATGGTCACTACTACAGTGAGAATACTCCACGTTGGTCAGTGGGATCAAGCACAAGAAGTCTGTATGCTGCGCACAGGATGGGATGATCTGCCCTTCTACAGAAACATCACCCTGTGCAAAGGCTGCCCATGTCCAGGACTGGACTGTGTCCTCTACAGAACATCTCCCAGCAGCTGCAACAGTGTCCACCTCCAAAATCCAGCTGAGCAAAAATGCAGTGCGGTGTGACAGTGGGAGGAAGGGGTGAGGGATGCCATGTTGATCTCCTGGAGCCTCTGTACACTGCCCTGCATAAAAAAGACCCAGCTATACTGGTGCCTCCAAAGAAAACACTTTAACCTGTGTGCTCAAGGCTGACACCTATTCTTCAGCTTAGCCCACCATAAATGCTGGTACTTCTGTTATTGATAAAAATGTCAAATCCCTTGTTTCCCACCATGAAGAAACAAGAACTCCATGACTCCTGCAACCTTAACATCTAAGATTTATTCCCATCTCTGACAATTTATGGAAACTCTTTAAGAAACTCATTCAAAGGCTTCATTTCTATACTGCCTTTATGCTTCCTACTAGTTGAACATGCATTTCAGGCACATCAGCAGTACAGGATTATGTGAACATATATAAAATACAGCTAAAACATTGATATATGTAAAGCTAATATATCTTTCTCCTTTTAGTTCCACTCTCGTCCTTAAAGAGGCACTTTGTTCTACTGAAAAATTAATTATGATTTTTCTTTCCCTGAATGTGTCCACATTTGTCTTTTGCTTCTATTTACTGCTTCATGATGGTTCATGAAAAGACAAGTCAATAACTCTTTATTCTACTCCCAGGGAATTGGAATGGATGACTTGCAAGAAAAGAAAATAAGTTTAAAAGGTGTATGGTGCTGGGGAGGAGGACACAAATATTAGGTCATGGTTATGCTGGATGACATTTTCCAAAGGGGCTCCTCTAATTGCTTTCTACTTTTTAATTCAGTGAGGCGTAGCCTCAGCCTGGTTTTGTGTAATAGCAGAACAAATGCTCTTTTAGAGAGGGAAATAAGGCCAAGCACTTGCTATGTGCAAAGAAAGTCTCTGGATGCAGCCATGACAGGCAATACCCCCAAAGATTTTCAGTACAAGTCCAGGTGAAATCCTGAGTATCTAGAGTGTCTGTAACCCCCTGCAACCCACACTGCCTTGTGAGGCATTCAGGGTGGACCTGGGAAGATGGTACAACATGGAGGTGCACACAGAGTGGAAGCAGCAGGGTTACACACAGAGATTAGTATGAAAGGAAGAGGAGAAATGATAGAACAACTAAGTGGTGGGGAGGAGATAGACTGCAAAATTCTGCTATGCCTCCCTCAAAACCTGTAACTATAACTGAAAAGATGAAAAAGCCACCAAATTTAAGCCTCATAAATGGAATAAAAGTTAATTCTAATGCCCAGTTAGCTGTGGCTCTTATCATTCTTAAGTTACCATTACATTCATGCATTTAGATAAGGATTTCATTAAGGATCCCACTTCTGAAAGGACAAGAGTATTCTTTGTTATAATAACAAATATTTAAAGATGTCAATAAAGGTGCCTCCAGTCCAAGGGCACAGAGCTGTGTCTGCAGTCAGGGCCGAGAAGGAGCTTTGCTTGTGGGGAAGGATGATCTGGGCTCTGCTCCACTGGGCTGGCAGCCTCTTGAGAACCTTTCCTCTACTACTCCTCTTGTTTCCAGTCCACAAACAACCTCTCCTGTCTTCATTTCCACATTTGAATTGCTAGGTTTGGCCCAAAAAAAGAAATGCAGAGGTAAAGAAATGAATGATGAGTATTTAAAAAACAAACAAGTTGAAAGAATCCCCTGAAATAATCCACTCAAGTTTTGAGAAATTGCTCTGGGTGGATTAACAGGAATGCTTGTATCAGATGCAATGTTACAACCAGCTTCACCTCATCAGGATTTGGGGACCCCCAGCCTAAGAGCAGCTCCTGAAGTTGAGATAAGCAGTGGCAGTTCTTGATCAAGGAGCCCCATCCTGATCACAGTGGATTCCCTGGCTCAGAAACATTGTACAGGGTTAGTCCTGAGTGGTTTGCAGTGTCAGCTGCAACCTGCAGAAGATACTCTCTGGCCATCACTGCACCCTCACAGACGTAAGTCTTCCCATTTCACTTCAAGGAACTTTTCTAGAGCACTATTGATATTCTACATTGAAGCCTAAACAGACTGTTTAAAATAACATGTCTTCTCTGCCTGAAACAGAGGCGTTCAAAGAAATACAATAAAATCCTTGCAAGACAGAAAAGTGAAGCTTTTTTAAACCAGGGAGCAAACTTCCCTGTTTAAAAACCAGAGAACATTATTTTTTTTTCTGCAGAACAAGGTAAAGACATTCTAGAAAAATAGTAATGTGTATTAAAATACTTTTTTTTGATGCAACTGCTTTATTCCATTGTGTCTCTAATTGTTGCATATAGAATATGTCATTTTAACTGTATTTTAAGGCTAATTTTTACACATGTATTCAAAAGATGTAGGTGTCTGATTTTCATTCATTTTTAAAGGTAACTGAAAGTCTCCTCAGCTGTGCTGAAACGCTCAGTCAGAGAGCACGCTGTGCTGGGTTTGTACAGAGTCACTGCAACTCAGCGTGCTGCTAATGTGGGAACTTGGTATATACACCATGTTATTAAACAATAATGAATCAAGGTCCTAAACGACAGCATTTCAGATGAAGATATAAAGACTTTAATCACATTTATATACTTTGCTCCCAAGGCAGAGTCAGCTTAACATGCTCACACATCCCAAAGCAACAGTCACTGCAAGCTACAAAAGCTCCAGATCCTCTCTCTTGCCCCATAAAAAAAACACAGTCTGCAGGGCACATCTAGGTTGCTCTGGATCAAGGTGCAACAAGGTCCCATCAATGCAGGACCTGAAATAGCCTCCTCTTGCTGGCATTATAGCTTGTAATCCCCCTCATAAATTTAACAGCCTCCATCCAGAAATTCCATTCACCATTATGGCCAGAAGATTTCCCCAAAGCCTCCGACCTCTGATACTCAGCCACCATTTCTTAACCTCAACCCAGTCCATTCATCCTCATCTAACACTGTACTTTTAACCATCATGTTCTTTTTACTCTTTTGTGTTTCTTCCTTCCCCACCAGCTATCTTATTTCCTTTCAGCCCTCTCTTTACCTAAAGGAGTTCCCATCTTGCAGCCACCAAGTGCACTGCACTTGACCAGCTTTAGGGCCAAGCTCCTACAGCTCAGCTCATCCAAACCTCACTCACTTACTCTGGCCTCACCTTTCTGTTACCACACAGCAGCTATTTCCACATCTTTCTGCTGCATGACATTTTTTTGCCTTAATGTAAGGTTTTAACAATTCATTTCTTACTGAGCAAACACTACTTTAGCTGGGTACAGTACTATACCATTATGCCCATAAAACCTGAAAAAGGATGAAACACCGAAATAAAATGTAGTAAGTCATAAAACTGAACTATAAATTAGCACATCACTAAACAAACTGACCAAACCACTATGGCCCTGATTTAATCAGAAATTACACTGTTGATTATGACAATCAAGTGTGAGGTGGTTTGATTTTCAACAGAAAACTATCCTGTAGTGAAGTTGGGAAGCTAACCCAAAAATAGTAACAAAAAATGCTGTCAGCAGTACCATGAGGTCTCCAGAGAAGCATGCAGGTCACAGTCTTCCAGAAAGCACAGGGTATCTTGAGGGACCAAGGACAGAGCCAAACTTGCCCTGGGCTATTAGCACGTGCTATGTGCAGTTTAGACTTGACTGGAGATAACTTGACAAAAATTATCAGTGTGTCAAAATTTGCACAATGAGATACAAGTGAGTGCACCCACTTCTTTACAGCACTGGTCTAGTAACTTAAAGCCTTCCTCTGAAATTCAGGAGAATTTCTGTTGTTTGGGATAGGGAGGAACAGACAGAAAGCTGGATATTTAAAAGTAGTATTTATGTTGCCAGAACTTGCTGCACAAGATAGAAAGGCTTACTTATTAGTTTTGTAAAAGGCTGAAACCAGCAAATGAAAAATCAAACCCAGATACATTACCCCCCCTCAAGCTTTCCTCCTTAAACCCAAGCAGCTTTTTACTATAGCATTAAGTTAAATTGCAGAGGCGGGATTGATCTCATGTCCCTCTTTGGGGCATGTCAATATGAAACCACCAATTAGTCCTTAAGCCGTATGGCAGCAGCTCCCCCCAACTGTGGCCACAGCCTTGCTGATCACAACTGCAGGTGGGGCATGCCAGGCAGTAGCCCAGCACTTTCCCCATGGAGACCAGACTGGCAGGCATGGGGTAGATGTGATCAGATTAAGCAAAACTCCCAGCCTGGGAACCTTTTGGTGAGAGCCAGTGTAGTGCTGCTTCTTTTCGGGGCTTTGGGGATAGCAGGAGAGAGAAGCAGGTACAGGAGCAGCAGAAGTGCTGGGCACCAGCTCTGCACCTCCATTTGTGCCCCAGCAGGGATGCCCTCAGCATCCCCACCACCCCAAAAGCAATGCCATAGGCAGGCAAGAGAAACTCAAATGTCCTTTGGGCAGTGGTTTTACTCCAGGACATCTCTTGTGATGTTCTGGCCATGCTAAAGAAGTGTCTTTGACCAGTGGTTAATCTGCAGCAGCCTCCCCTGCCCTTTAGTCCCAGCTACCTGCCTGCCCATCGATTGCCTCCACAGCATAGAGGACCGGGGAGGGTCTGCAGGATAAACAGCTAAAACAGAACCCCGACCGCCAGGCTGCCTGTCTATTTCACTGCGTGCCCCAGCAGCCTCCCCAGTTCAATACAACGCGGACTAGGAAATAAGAAAATAGCAGAGTTAGCAAGAGGGAGTATTGCCTTCTGCAGCAAGTGCAGCAAGACAGCCCCAGAGAGGGGAAGGCATGTCCTTCAATATTTAACTTCTTCACTCTTTGTTCTCTGTCTCAAGTTGAACAATACGTTAATTACCTGATGAAGCGTTATAATTACTTTAACAGCTCTGCTCTTAGTTATAATTACTGCATCAACACTTTCTTTTTCATATGCTTCAATCTATACCTATTACATTGTCATGATGAAGACACATTAACATTATAATACCGTATAATTAGCTGATGAGCAATTAAATTATTCCACTGCTCTTGTTCCTCTTTGCCAAGAGGTTGCTTTCCAAGCGCTATTATCTTCCTTCTCTCTGGTTTGCTTCAGAGGTTGGATTTTTTTCCTCCATTTTAAAGAAGGACCTCATATACTTTATTCAAGCAATTTCATTTAAAATTCCAAGAGAATACAGTAGTTAAAACTGTAGGAGAAGCCAATGTGTTTAAAATATTTTAAAACTTCTTTCCTCTTGAGTTCAAACTGGTTTTGTTTTCCAAAAGCTGCCTGGAATAGGAAAGCATCAGAGAAACTGTTGTGTAAAAAATAAAGGAATAATTAATTGCTCCTTTAAAACACTTTTGAGACACATCGTGGGATTATGCAAATAGGGAAGAAATGGAAAAAGAATAAACAACAAACAAACAAAAAAGGTTTTGTTTTTATCCTTATATTTATGTTACTTTACACATCAAGGAAAAAAAAAAAACAGAAGTAATTTTTGCACTTTTTTTTTTAACAACCTAAAGACAAATGTTGAAAATAAATTCAGTGTTAACTTTGGAGAAGCCTGACTCGTCCTGCAGCCCTGGCACATTGTCGTGGCATAGAGGAGATCTCCTAATGAACCCTGATCAGTACACAATAACACCGGGTAGACTTTTTTATCTCTAGCACTTATCTTGATCATTAGCCTGCCGTGCAGCTCTCATTTGCTTTGTCCTCTCACTTGATTTTCGTGGCTGAAAATTGTTCATTTGGTTTCAATGAGCACGAGCAATTCGTGTGTTATTGCACAGCCTTTCCCCTCTCACTCTCCTGGCTAAAATCATTTAAAATGCTTGTAAAATGTCTACAACACTGCAGGGGTGGAAATACTGGGGGCACCAGTTTCAGGTGGTACTGGTCTGCCTGGTTTACATTCATGGATTATTTCTTTCTTCCTTTCAGCCATGCTTTGCTGTCATGGCTGTTGCTCTTCGATCAACGCTTTGTAATCAAACAGTAACACAGAAATATAAGCAAAGTGCCTTGGATGGCTGACGGAGCAGAGCCTGGTGATGCGGACTGACCCCAAATGCTTGGGGATCAGTCCATCACTGAACAACAATGACTGTCCCCATCCACCTACAGAGCTTCGCACAGGGAGGTTTCTTCATCTCAGTACCAGAAACTTCCACTGTTTGAAGAGAACGACAAGTGCTTAAACTCGCACCCATCATTTTCTGTGGTGATTAAATTGCTCCATTTCAGACCTACCCCTGAGTCTTCTGCCATCTACCACAGCAGAGCCAAATTTCTCATCTTCACTCAAGCTGTTACTGGGCAAAATTCCTCAAATGCCGTAGGCACCAGCCCTTGAAGTACTCAAGCCTGTGCTTGCCTTCATCTCTACCCAAGAAAATCCTGAAGGACCCGACTAAATTTGTCCCACTGAGGATTACTAAAAATGTATGGCATCTGAATAATCATCCAGAGGATGGAAAGTTGGCACGAAGGAATGTTTTTTGACTCTCTCCTCAAGACTCCGTGTCTCTGCAATGCCTGCATCCACCTCACTACTAACAATGCACTCAACAATGATCAGCATCCATTCCCTGCCTTTGTCTTGCTCTCATCCATCCCTCCACCTCAGCTCTTGGCCCTCTAACACAGGGACTGGTTTCCACGTGAGTGGTCTGCTCGTGTGCAGGGTTAGAGTTTGCTAGCTGCCTGACTGTGTTAGTCCAAATGCTTCTAGGCAAGGTGTGAGACTTTGAAGGTTTTGTCAGATGGGAAAGCAATAGGAAAAGCAGCATTAATCCTCTGATGCTACTGCTGCTTCCCACAGTGCTTGGGATAAACTGTGTTCATCCTAGACACAGGGACTGATGGCTCAGCTCTTGTGCTCACAATTAAAACTCATTACTAGTTTTGGACATTTCATCTACTGGTAACTCCTGTATCTAAGCTATTTTAAAATTATACATATCAAGGATGTGTTATTTTACCACCCTCTTACTTGCCATGAAAACTCCTTTTTATTTTCCACAAAATTCTTTACAGACATAAGGTGAAAGCCCAAGACAGAGATGAAAGACAAATGGAACTGAAAAGCTGCACGCAGGAGCTGATCCTGCCCCCTGATCTGCCCCACAGCTCCCAGCACTGCTCACACATGGCCACATCCTCTGCACCACAAGCCTGGTGAGTTCAACACCAGCCTCAAAGGAGTCCCAGGCTACTGATATCATCCAGGCCCCTGCAAGCTGCCTCATGTGTGAAGAAAAGAGAACAGGAGCATTGTGAATGGGTGGTGATCACTGCAGCACTGTGTCTTTCTTGATATCTCTATCTGCTGGAGCAGGGATAGAAAGTTCAACAGCTTGGCACCATGGTGTTGTTTTGGGCATTTTTTGGCAGTGCTCTTCCCAAAAAAGCCACCTGGCAGATGTGGCACAGAAACATAGCCAGCCAGCTCATTTGTGTAGCCTCAATCCTTACTCATCATCCAAGGACTTTGCATGAGCAATGCACATGCCTTGGACAGCCAGGTTTTATTACCACAATTCCATTTTTAGCAGTTTCCAGAGAGCCTGCCCCAGCACAGGGAGCTGGCACTGCTGCCCTTAACACCAATGGACCTAGCACCTTCATGCAAAGGTCTCCAGAAGAAAAACTCTTAACAGGGTTCTAGTTTCCCCCCCCTGCAGAGAATATCCCCCTACCAGTGCTGGGGTCCCGCTCTCCCATACAATCAGGGACATGCTTTATAGTATTAACTGAATTCAGCACAAGCTTTACTGGCATGTCCAGGTGCCTGCTGGGGTCACCACCCACTGCTGAAGATATGAACTTTACCTTTTATTTCTGGAAAAAGGGTCAGCTTGAGTCCCTGTGGCTATGCTGGACTGATCTGACCTCTCTCTCCCCTCTCCCCAACAACAAGCTTTTTTCTCAGCATTCACAGCTTTTTGGCTTTAAAAACCATCTAATCATTTTTGCCTATGCTGTTTATTTCCCAACATTATTTCAAACTGTTTGCACATGGCCCCTGGTATCTCAGCGGGTGAGCACTTTACAAATGAAATGATGAGGAGGGTTAAAAGGATGCAACTTGGTAATTCACACTAGTAGCAGCCAGATGTCTTATTGCTTCAGAAAGAAACAAAAAGGAGAAAACAGATCATCCTCATGTGGGTTTAGTTGTACATAGAACACTTTAAAAATGAAAGCAAAATAATATAGCAGATGCAAAAACTGAAAAGCTTCACACAAGTGAGCTGAAAACCAAATGTGCAAAGAATCAACAGAACATGTGCTTCCTCACACTGTTCACCATCATCAGTACCCACTCTCAGTAAGGTTTTGATAGCTTAAACCTCTCTTTAAGCCAACAGTTTAGGCATATATATATATATTTTATTTTTTTTTTAATTAAACAAGATAGATTTTTTTTCAGTTGCTAATGAAAATCAGGAGATGTACACCTCTGAGCACAGGTTCCAGGAACAGAAGGAGTGCATGCGAAGGGCAGCTCCTGCCTCAGTGCACTTCGCTGGCGCTTCTGCGTTAAGTTTGCTGTGAAAAGCTGAATTTATAACTTGTCTTTGCAAAGAAAAAGCGAAAAGGGAAAAGAAAGCACGGGCTGGATAGCACAATGCTCCTTTTACAAAATAACACACTGCTGTACCATGGTGTTTAAAATACAATTATTACATGCTAAGTACAAATCCAAGTATAACAGGAGCTACAGGCTTGGCTTTTCCACACCATGACAGGTGGGAGAAGCAGAAGCACCCATGCAGGGGCTCCAGGCTCCAAAGAGGAGAACCAGGGGGTCATCTGCATTTATACACGATCCTCTGACACTGAACAAACCAAAAAGCCTCATCTTAAGGTGATCACATAGCTCAGAAGCACTTGATAAAACACAAGACCAAAAGGTTTAAAAGTATCTTTCTCCATTTCCTGTCCCTAGCTGAGCTGCTGTTTGAGGATATCATATGATGCCTGATATCTGGAGTGTCTCAGCACCCACTGCCACCTTGGGAGAACTGAGGCCCCACTACAGTCTGGAGGACCAGATGAAAAAAGTCCACCTCTCCAGAGACCCCATGGCCAAATCAGCCCAGCCCGCAGAGCTGGCCATGGCCCCTCTGTGCTGTTGAGACACACATGCATGCCCAGGTGCCAGGAAAAATGATGCTGCCATCTCAAATTGGCAGAGAAAACCTGGTGGAGACAAAAATTGTGCCAAAGGCTTTGCAGAAAAAGATCTGCTCCTTTATAGGAACTGTGAAATGCCATAAAACATTACCAGGAGCACACATCTGAGAGAGTGGGGCTTAGCTGTGAGGCACGGAGGGGGAAGCAGCCATGCACAAATCTCGGGACTGTGAATGTGATCACCTTCTAAAAACCATCTGGAGCCTAGTATTAAGCCTAAATCTAGTTCTGTCTCAGAAGCAATAAATAGTAAAACAGTCGAGGTAGTGGACAAGTTTTAACTTATAGGGAAAATAAACAAGTTACTTCAGTATCTAAAGGTGCATGCACTCTTTTTTTTTTTTTCCCCTCCTCCATCTCTTAATAAAGAAAGACATTCACTGAGAACCCGAGTTAATGCTCCTTGAAGCCAATTTTCCACTGAATTTCACAAAGCTGTGGATTTTGCTCCTGGTGAACTTGGTGGTACTATCAACAACAGTCTCTTCAAACACCCAGGTTGCAAGCTTATACGTGACTCTGCATTTACTTAACCCTTCAACATGACACAGGAAAAACTCAAGTGCAGACTGTCAGTTCTCACAGGGCCTGTGATCCCTCTGAAACCATACCAAAGGTTAAGTTTGCAGGGTCTCAACTCCAAGAAACCAGCCACTTAGCAGGTAAAACCTTGCACAGCACCACTGCTATCAGTCGCACTCAGCTAATTTATACTGGCAGCAGACCTGGCCTTTAGCACCTGAAGGTATTTACTGAAATTCTAATAATCATTTAGTTTCAACAGAGCTTGTATGTTCAGTACTGATAGCAGGATAGGGGCAGTAACATATCCAAATATAATCAGGGTATTTAGATTGGACAGAGCTAATAACACTATAGTTGAACCAGCACTAAAATGTTGTGACTCCATTTGGGGCCAGTAAGGCAGGAGAAAGCACTCCACGGAGAGAGGTTCAGTGAGGCAGAGTTTCAGCTGTAGAGCTGGCAACTACACCTGGTGTGACAAGTGGCAAAAAGAAATATATCCCTGTTCTAGTCCGTCCTGCTTTCATGCCCTGGCCACGACTCTTTCCTTCATCTGTAAGGAGTTGCTGCTTATTGGTTTTCTTGGTCTTGGCATCAGTTATTTGACAAGGGCTGTGGTCAAGCAAGAGAGTGCCATGTCAGACTCATTCCAAGATTAAATAGATAAATAGGAGTTTTCAAGAAGGACATGCACATATTCATATGCTCTGTCCTGAAAAAAACAAAATCACTGTTGGAACGACTTTCACCTTTTCTTGTAAAGCTGTAACTGAGTACAAGTAGTAAGCTAAATAGTCAACAGGGACCCTGTTTACTACTTCTTGTATAACTCACCGCAATAACTAACCTGGGAAAAGGAGGGATTCCTCAGACATGTAATGCAAAGAGAATTTCTTTCACAGCATACCAACACTTCTCACAATACTACTATTTTTAAGCAGAAATCTCATTCTTTATGGAAAAAAAAATAAACCAAACCAAAACAAAACAAACCCATCTTAACACAAGACACCTATGCTTTAGCTTGATTTCTTTGGAAGATCAAGTCCTTACCGGTGTGTCAGACATTTTTATTTTCCAAGGCACAGGAACTCATTGCCCATACAGTCTCTGAGGTGGTACAAAGAGCTGGAGGAAGAAGCGGCTTTCAGGCAGTTCTTTCCATCTCTACCATTTAATGTATGGCAGCATGCCTTGGCCAACGCTGTACCATACAGCTCCCACCATGGGGGAGGCAGGAGGTCTGGAGATAATAAATGCTGAAACCAGCAGGGACAGACTCTGCCCCTCCTTTGGGATAAATAGGAGAAGCAACTGGGACCTGTGACCAGAGCACAGCAGGCGTCACCAATACAAAGCACAGGTCCGTGTCTCGGGGAGGCCCAGCTGGCACAGCATGTGCATGGGAAACCAAAGATCCCAGAGAAAATAAGGAAAGGTAGAAATGCAAGGCAAGAGCCCCTGGAACTGGAGGAAGCCCAGCCCCATGCAAGGTCAACACGTGCTGGGCTGAGAAAGGACTGCTGGGTGAAGCTTGGAAGAGTAACTAAAGCAATTACCTCCTCTGATTTTTGAAATTCCTCCTGCATCCAGAGAAGAAGAGCTTTGGGCAGTGACAGATGGTCCCTCATGAGTCTCACTGTGTGGGTTTGAGGCTCTGGACATGTCCAGCCAGTCCGTCTGTGCTACGGCCCTGCAGCAGCGGCGCCAGCAGAAGGGGACCAGGGGCCAGTGCTCACAACCCAGACACAGCCCAGGTGGAGAAGGCAGGCTCTTGACTTAAGCTGCCAACAGAGGTGGGCTTTCGCTCCAGCACCGGCCAGCAAAGCAGAGTAGCCACAGCCTGAGCTGAAGGGGTCTCTGCTAGTGCAACAAGCAGCTGGGGGTGGGCATGATTCAAATGGGTACATAGCAAAGTGCATTGTAACAGGACTGCTTAAATCTTAAGCAACTTCCACACAAATAAACATAACTGAGAAATAAACACTAAAAATGCCTCTCTTCAAAATCCATCTCTCAGAAAAAAAACATTGCTGGAAGTCTGGGCAACGGCATAGTCTTGGAAGGGCAGCAACACTGAGGATTCACTCCAGCATGCATTGACACTGCCCAGGCGCAGAGGAAACCAGAATCCCAGAGAGGAAAATTAACTGCACTGCAAGAACTGCATCGCAGCACCACAGGGATTGCATCGTGCCGCAGATGTGAACCTGGAACTAAAGCAGTGGGAGGTAGCTCACTTTTCTGGACCTCCAGACTCCTATTCCTACCTTTACCCAGATATCCTGGAGCAAGCTGCATGTACTGCATAGATGCACGGTGGTGCAGAAATGCTGCATGGCTTGCTTTAAACCTAGAAGCCTTTTGGCAACTTTATAAGCAAAACATTCCACTTAATAAAGCTAATAACCAGGCACTTAGCACCTATTTGAACCTACCATGTCACTTCCTTGCCAAACAGTGTGCCCCTAATCAGCATTCCTCCTGACAGGTTTATACTGTAATTGATAAAATTAGACTAAGAACTATTGTGCCAAATGGCAGTATAATTTAAATTTGCTCTATTTAAACAACTGCTAGCTCTTGCATGGAAAGTACTGCACTCAAAGTAAGCACATTACTTTTAATTCCCTACTTTGCTATTTTATCAAGTATTTTCTTGTGGCTAAGCTGACTCCCAGGTCTATTCTGTTCTGTAACCCTTCTTTTCATTCATCACCATAAATCTGAACTGAGGCACTTCAATATGCTATTACACAATACAGCTTCTTCGTTTACACCTGCTTATGCATAACCCCCAGCAATTGAAAGAATGGCCCTCAAGGAGAATATACCAACATGCAGTTGTAATTGAAAATGCAGTAGGAGAAAAAGCAAGAACTGACAGTGCCTGGTACCACAAAGTGACAGTAACTATCTCAGAAGCTGAACTATCCCCCTGAGAAGTGGGGCAGAAACGTTGCCTTTGCCATCAGTGCAGGGTTCGTAACAAAGGTGGCTTCTTGGGGCCAAAGAAGAGCTGTGCAAGAAAATCTTTGCTCTGTAAATTTAATACAAAGGGATATGTTGAAAATTGTTGCAGTTTTTAACATTTCCCTCTTCCTTAGCCATCCTCTTTAGAGTTTTGCTACATCAAGAAACAGGGGTGTTTCACACCACACACGTTAATAGTAACATTAAAAAAAGCTACTCGGTATACCTCACTGAATTAACAACTGTGTAGCACCAGCCTCCCAGGCAAGTGCTGTGTGCACAGCGCCCTAGGAAAGGGACTCTGAGCAGGAGATCTGGATTTAGGAAAAAAAATGAGGGAAAGAAAGGGAACACCATTCAAGGAGAAATGGAGAAGCCCCTTTCCTAGGAAGGATCTACACTGATCAAACACATTCAGTTAAGCAGGATGGGAAGAATCTCTCTGAGGTGCATATCAGCATTTCACAAGTTTCTGGTACGTGATGTCTGAAAGGGAGGTTTGCTGAGATGGGTTACCCAGTGCAGTAGGACAGATAAGCAGCTTTCCAGCAGGATTCACACATATATACTCTGCAAGCACAGAAACCATAGAATCATAGAAAGTTCTGGATTGGAAGGGACCTAGTTTCAACCCCTCTGCCAGGGGAGGATGGAGCAACATGCTATTCTTGTTGCCCTTGATGTCCCCAGCCACATTTAACTTTATCAGGGCTTTAGTTTTCCTAACCAGCTCCCTGGATGCTTGGACAATTTCTCTGTATTCCTCCCAGGCTTCCCCTCTGTATCTGAGTGTGTGCAGGAGCTCCCTGTCCATCCACACCAGCCTCCTGTTGTTTTTGCCTGACTTCCTCTTTGTTTGAACGCATCACTCCTGAGCTTGGTGGAGATGATGCTTGAATATTAACCACTTGTTCTTGTGCCTTTCTTCCCTCCAGGGCTTTATCCCATAAATATTCTCTTAGCATTGCTTTTCCATACAAGCAATTGCCATACACAACTCAGGCACATGTGGCTGAGATCACGCATCCCTGGCATCAGCTGTAGGATATGGTCTAAACCTTCCAGAAGTTGTACAACTGTTGTCAGAAAATGCTCATTTTCAGCCTACTCAGCAAAAAAAGCAATATATTTTCTCAAAAGTATAGATAAATTAATTCAAATAATTTAAAAATCAGTGTTAAACATACCACTGGATCTGTGTCTTCTACTGTGCCGTAGCACCACCTCATTCAATTAGAACAACAAAACAGGTTGTTCCTTTTGGACTATATTGTAGATAAGAAAGCACCCATTTGGCTGAAACAGCTGATCTTCTGTGATTTATTGGGCCTTACTTAGATCTAGCTGGTAATTTATCTAAATGAAATATCTTTAAGACATTTGGCATGTGTGCATTACAATGCATCTGAAAAATATCTGTGAGTATAAAGACTTCAACACAGGAGCAGTGGCTGAGGAAGGGTAATGCATCACTGAACTGCAAGCAGAGCTTTTGCTCATGATCTATATTGCAGCAGAGATGACCTAAATCATCACCTTCCATAAACCTGTGAGGAGTAAAGCCCACAGTTGATCAGCAGTGGCAAGACCCTCCTCAGGTTTGGTGTAAACCAGGGGCTGTGTTCACCCCTGTCAGCTGAGGAACTGCCCCTCTGATGCCGCTTGCTCACCATCATGATGTCTGAGCGAAGCTACTGGGCCTCTGGAAAGCAAACTGGGGCCTCAATCTCAAGCTCAACCTGTGTTGGTGTTTGAGGGCTACGCTGCCAGGTTTCTGAGGAAAGAGCAGAGAAATGGCAAAGCAAAATGCAAGGAGGAAGAGATGGATGTAATGATTGATTTACAATGTAAATCAAGTGTAAAAGAGAAGAAAACTAGTAATCTCAGTACAAATTAAAGTCAGGAGGACAAAGGTGACCTGGCGTTGGCCACAGCCAAGGCCATCAAACTCAGTTTTGGAACAAAGGAAACACACAATTCTCAACTCTGTGATGGTTATCAGCTCTTTCTTTATGGACTGTGTATGCCATGCATGCACTACCTATCCACAAAGCACTTACATCCTACCTCTCTAATTGGTCTAATCATAAATTTCATTATTAAGGCAATTTCTAATGTAACACATTGCATTAACCAAGTCTTTCAATTTATTTTCATCCCCACTTTTCTCAGCTACTAAAAGGAGAGCAAGGAGGAAGGAGAAACTACCCATGTTCAACACTGTTAATATTTAAACAAGCTTCACATAGGCTTTAGAAGTTCACACCTCCCAGACTTAGGGTGACTTGTTTTCATTTCCACTGTGGCTACAGATTGGAAACAATTTTTCTAGAGATGGGCTTATAGGGTATTGGGACACTGGTTTCCAGCTGGATGGCTGTACAGGCAGCCTGGAAATGTCCAGACTCGCTAGCTCCCTCCAGCCCAGCTATCTCCCATCAGAGGTGGGTGAGTAACATGGCTGTCACTCATCGTCAAGGAAAGGGAACTTAAGTCATAGGGGCTGATCGTTTCCAACTTGTAAATTCACTAGAAATAATTCATTTGCCTTCCCCTTCCCACCAACTTCACAGTTTACTTGTTTTTGTTTACTTGTAATAGAAGGGGCCTATAACTAGTTCTGTCCAACTCTGCAATTGCTCTGGAAGTCCTTCTAAATACTCTGCAAGTACCTCAGGTAGCACAGGGGTATGCTGAAAAGGCAGGACCACGCGCAGAGCAGGAGGCACTAGCATGCAGAAGAGGACAAGATAAGTCCCTGAGAGATCCCTGCAAGAGTGTGTTGACACCAGCACAGACAAAAAGCTCTCTGCATCGCTGCAGGTCTAGATAACCACACTTTATCCTGACTTGGTTCTATGGTGGTGACACAGAAGCATGCAAGAAAGCTGAAAAATAGTAAAGTGCTCTTTTGTAATCTCTCTGTCTTGCTGAGGACACTTCAAGTGATAAGATCAGTGGTGAAGATATTCATAACTGGAACAAACATCCATTATCTGGCTTTTGGTGAGTTCCTTGGCAAGGCTGTTAAGTTTCCTAATACCTTTACAGAACTCAGAACAATTTAAACTCAAAATTTTATTTTAAGAAATGAGATGCTAAACATGTTTTTGCCATCAACAGGAGGCTGTCTGACACCTCATGGCAGCTGTTAAAAAGGTTTGTCCCCAACTGCATTGACCATAAGACACAACAAATAGCTACTTAGTTACCATGATGAAAAACACTCATCATTTTCAACTGAAGATAAAGCTTCACTTATTGATCATTAATTAGAGCAGGTCCCTTTCCCATTATGTGTGTTGGAAGAGGCCACCAGTGCTGGACATCCCTAGCTGCTTTCCATCCAAGGCTTTGTGAGCATCAGCAGCTGATAGAGGTGTGTGCTGAAACAAGAATTAACTGTATTTTTCTTCCACTCTGGAGAGGAGGAGAAAGGCAGAGGCAGGGAAAGCAACAGAGACAAGATGGCTGAGATCACTGACAATGACCACACATCCAGTCCTATTGCCAGCATCCAGGTCCCAGGCAGCAGAGGCCCCAGTGAGCAGATATGGCAGGTTAAAGAACCCCCAAACAGGAATAACTGACAGCCCCCAGGGCTGAGCTGGAATAAAACTGTTGAGTGTGCTGTTAAATACAGCAAAGGGTAGCTAGGGGCATGTAACAGACAGAATCCCTAACAAGCTACTCACTTGGAAGATAAAGGTCTCTCAAGGGTGCCACTCATGATCCCACAGTTGAGACTCAGGTCACCCACCTCCTCCCTAGCCCTTGGTGCAAAAACCTTCCCAAATGCTAAATGTGCATAAACACAGATAAATTTAGGTGCTCAGATTGACTACTCTTTGCTACAGCATGACTGACAGCTTACAGAAACTAGGGAGAGAATTAATGTGTTTAAAAGTGCCTCAATAATCACAATATATTTACATTTTTCTGACACATTAGTCAAACATTTATCATTTCTTAAAATGCAGCTATGATACTTTGTCTAAACTGTCATGAGTCACAATGTAATTACATGGTAATCATATGGCAATTAATTTATATGATATTCACTTGAAACAGAGAAGAATTAGGCTTGTGATAGCGTGCAAAATTAACAGGCACACCAGACAAGGAATGGAAATTAAACCACTGGGGAAAAAAAAAAAAGGTAGGAAATAAATGTTAAAATCAATGTTCAAACAAATTGCTCTAAGCTTTAGAGAAAAGCTGTGAGACTGAACCATCCAATTTTCTGTTTCTGAATTTCATTCTGAAACAATCTCTCAAAAGTTTTCTTACTTAACTTGAAGTTTATTTCCATCCATCGTAAGGGATCATTTTAATTAAAACCATTTTAACAGTTTCCAAACTGAACTACACAAGGAAAAAAAAAACCAACAAAAACCAAAACAAACCGGAGGCCAACAGGCTATTTCAGAGAACCCCTCCATGCCCCATTTTAGGATTCTGGGTGTCCAGGTCGCTGCAGGACCTGTGTGAACAGATGCAGCGATGCCACACACACCGGTGACACACTGAACAGGTAACCATGGACAACACTGAGCTTGCCTTGCCTCAGAGCTCCAGCCCTGCAACATCTCTTTCCAATTGATTAGCTAACTCCAGGTCAAAGCTCCCTACCATGGGTGCCAAGCTCTGGTCACCAAGCTGAACCCAACGACACTGAGAAACTAGCAGAGCAATGAGACTGGAGGGAGAAGGCACAATTTTAATACTGTCTCTGTCCGAAACCTGGGAGTGGGACTAGGGGTGACAGGGAAGCAAAACAGACAAGCTACAAAACCAGGAGGGATGCACCAAAAAAAGAAGTCCTGAAATCAGGAAAGGGTTTTAACAGCAACAGAGAATAAATAATAAAAAATCAAAACTATTTCACAGTGAAGAAAATTAAGGTGAAGAAAATTAAGATGCCGAATATGGTGAATTATTCAATTTACAACTTCCTTCTTAAAAGTCATACTAATTAATGACTTCAGCTAATCTCATTCTTATTCACAAGACAGCCTGTATTTATTTTGCAAAGAAAATGTTTAACTGGAGTAGCCTATTGAGGTCTTCCTAACTCATCTTCAGCAGTTGTCTTGGGAAACAGCACTGTAGTAATATTTAATACATGCACTGTGTACAGCAACTTCAGATGAAAAGGGGAATAGAATTATACAATTATTGCATTAATTATACATTATACATTTTTGTTCAGTGGCCCTCGGTGCTTTTCAGAAGAGCTGGGTCACCTGGAGAAAAACCACAATGCAAGGCTTTCTCATTAACACTGTGATGGGGACATCTCGGACACTGAAAGCTGCTGGTAAGAATGAAACCCAACATTTACTTGAAAATAAACCCCATAAAGTTGGTGAGGTGGGTTACAGAGGTCATTCAGGAGGCTGCAGCATCATCTTCCCAGCAATCCCCTTAGCACTCATGGGTTAACGTCTTGAAAATTACTCTGAAACCCAAACGTAAGCTAGCCACTCACTCTGGGATGCTCTGAAAGCACATCCGGAACTGCTGCTTCTTGTACCGCAGCTTAAAGTTGACCTGCTGTAGTTTGTACCCCATTGCTTGTGGTCCCCAAGCCCAGTACCCAGACAGGCCACCCACGACTGGCCTGTCCTTGGCAAAATTGCCAAATGAGCTAGTCTGAACAAAGGAAAACAAACTGTTAATTGAGGAAAGGGCAGAGGAACAGGGGCTGGTACTGCCCTGGGAAGACTCAACCACAACCACCACCAGAAGATGGTGGTGGTGGCACCAGATTCCCTGTGGGATGGGTTACTGGCAAAAAACACAAGAGACCCTGCTGGTGTGGTCAAAGCTGCTCAGGGTCTTTTGTATGTGTTAACTTAAAATTTGGTGCCTCACCCCCATGTGTAACAAGGCACAGATCTCTGTCTCTTCTCTTTGCTGGTGAACAGCCAATCTCATTCATGCAACAGATGACAAATAACACACAACGATGTCCCATCACTTTTTAGCTATCATGACTTCATTGCTAGCTGTCACACTACAGAGCCATTCCCAGTCTCCTCCTCCGTGCTACAAGAAGGAAAATGGTATTTCAAACTCCTGAATCCATTTACTAGCGGCTTTTCTATTTGCATGGAGTAAATACACTAAGGCCTAGGCAAAGAATGAAAAAGTAGTAATTACTTAATGAATTCTCTGATTGATTTGATAAATTCTCTCTAAACAGAAGGGAAAATGGCATCATAAATAATGTACTCTTCCAGCTGTGAACAAACACGCACGAGTCTGACAGCGCTTGCCGAGACAGCTCCAGCATCCACAGGTACTGCACCTGACAGGAACCACCAACGTGTGTTCTGCTGGGCTGCTACTCCATCTGGTGCAAGACCTGGTGTTTTAGGAGCAAGGTGGAGGTATATGAAGGAGCTGAAGCAAAGGGATCTTCTTGTCCAAAGAGCTAAGACGGTTGCACCAAAGATCCATCAACTTCCATAGGTACAGAATGCACATATTAAATCGTGCCCTATTTGTGTTTACAGGAGGGCAGAGAAAGATTTCAAAGTGGTTTGGCCTTTTCTAAAACCTGAAGTCCTCTCTGGCCAAGCTCAAACACAACAAATAGCTACCTCGTCTAAGCACAAGCTGGCACCCTTGCACAGCACCATGCATACACCTTTTACCCCCATGGGTCTCCCTGACACCCGAAGCCTTCTCCAGGCTCTGCAGCAGATCCACCCTCCTCTCCCTAGCACATGCCTGAGGCAGCCAAGCTCACAGGAAAGGCTTCAGCTGAGCTTTGTGTTTCGTTTCTCGCTGCTCTCCCTGTCTGCAGAGCTAACCTCTGGGAAGCACATGTTCAGCTTTCACATCATACCTATGTGAGGTGCATAAAGAGCAGGCTGGGAAAAGTGTCAGCAAATAAATTATTCATCATACTATTGAGCAGGTTTGGCTTGGATGATCGATATGAAGAAACCCCAAATTCTCTGAAATGCTTAACATGGCAAAATCCTTGGATCCACCAGATCAGTACACTGCCCTTTGCAGGGACTGGATTCTTCTCAGGCATTTGGGGGATTTCAGGCTGGAAATAAAGGATGAGATCTTCCACCTGCCATGCCTTCTGCCACTACTCCTGCATGGGTAACTCCACGGTGTCAGTTCAGCCTCACAAGGGCCTGAAGCACCATGGGCCAAACCCAGCAAAACCCAAATATTGCATTTCCTAGGTTTTCTGAAGAAACATTATCAATGCATATACACATATGTATATATAAAACCCCTGATGTTGTTGATTTCTTTTGCCTAACTCCCCTGAGCTTCACTGTGCTGGCTGGCTGCGGGCCACCAGAAAAGGATTTTTCAAGACTTAGCAAAACAGCGTTTATCTCGTTCCTGCTCTACATACCCAAAACAGTTTTCACAGATGACACCTCATGGAAAATGCTTTAATGGACTATCAATTGTGCCATCTCTTCTATGGCTGCTCCAGGCTCCAGTTAAATATGGCAAAGTAGAACCATTTGTACATAAATAAATAATTCTTCTATGGATAAAACTAGTCAGTGTGGGAGATCAGATCCAGTTCAATTAGTGCCTCCATGACAGTAATGAGAAAAATACTCTACCATGACCTATTGTAAATCTAAGAGAAAAGGCTCCAGCCGGGACTTGGCAATTCCTGGACTAATTGTACATAATTAAACAATGTAACAACATCATTTACAATAATTTCAATGAAGTTCAATGATACACACATTTACTAATTTTATTACAACATCTGTGATCTTTGTTTTGTTTCATTTATTACGTTTCTTATGGAGACAAGAGCTCATTTCAGTACAACAAAAACTGACCTGCATTTTTATGAATAACATGTTTCCATCAAATTTCTACCCAGCAAAAAGAAGGCATATTTGATAAAATGCCATGAAAAAAAACCAAAAATCTATCCTTATTAGGTTGGAGAAAGTTTTCAAAGAATAAACATATCAGCACAGGGGAAGAAAAGATCAATTTCTGGTTGGCTAAAGTAAATTGAATATTAATCTTGAATGTGGCAAATAGCTCCGTCTGGGAACAGGAAAGAAAAACATACTTGAAAAAGCAAGGTGTTCATTGCCTTGTGATTTACCAGAATGTATTATTTAAAATAAATCAAGAATATATATATTAAAAAAAAAAGTAACTACACAAGATTTCCCAGTATTTTTGTTTTGATTGGGGCAGGGGGGGGAATGACAAAATTATTGTTTCTCACTTGTCTCAACCCAAAATAACTTTTCTAAGCCTCTCACAGTTTGGTCACCAGGCTTAAGTGTTTTAATATTAGCATGGCTCTGGCATTTACAGAAGTCTGCTTCTCTTGGTCACAGATCCTCCTTTCCCACCCTCCTCACCCAAGTGTATTAGATGTCTCGTTTATAAAACATTACCCATTACCTTTTTTCCTTATTGCAAAAGCTTTATCACCTACAGCAGGAAAAATACTGATTAAACATCCTTTCCAAGCCACAAACACACCAAGCTCCAGTCCAGCTTAACAAGATTACATCACATCACAGAGATGTCTCAAAGCCATGAACAGAGGTGCTTACATTCCATCTCTCCAGCATGCTTGTCCCCAAAGGTTCTGGGCTGAATATCACCTCAGCTTGGCCTTAGTGATAACTCACAGCTAACAGTCCCAACAGGGGGACAGACTCCCGAGACTCTGGCATGTGCATAAAGAGCTCAGTTTTAAAGCTAAAATGGAATCATTCAACATTTATGAGTGGAATAGGATACCCCTGTCCACTGTAATACCTGGTTGCTGTATATGTTGCAATCTGCAACAACAGTCCTCAGAGATGCTAAAGGAAAACAGTCTCCTGGTTTCAATTTGCCATTGCTCCAGTGGATAAATTCTAGCAGCCTCCTGAGGAAGACTTAAATTTAAAAAAAAAAAAAAAAAAAAGAAGAGAGGGGAGGAAATCCCTGAATGAAAGCAGGAGTTAAATTAAGAATCTTAGACACAAAGATGATAATGCAAATTCTTATGTTTCTAGGATGAAAATCTCTGCCTGGCACCCAGAACATAAGGAGGAACAGACCTCTTAAGATAAAATGAAACAACTGTGTGCTAAAGGTGAATGAGTGGCTAAAGGTGAGAGACAGAATGAGGTGGGGAGACCAGAATTTCTGCCTCTAAAAAGGCTTTCCAGACTCCAGCTGGAGGCAGGAGCAAAGCTGCCTGTTACGCACAGTCAGGTATGAGGTTTGCTGGGATCCCTGGGAGAAAAGCATCTGCTCAGCCATCACTTGCGTGCAAACCATGGAGCCAGTAAACGCTCTTCGGCAGAGGTCAAAGGGGTTTCACACTGACAGCCCCAATATAAAGAATCATGGTTTGTTCCCCCTTGTACTTAGGGATACAGTACATATGTCCTACCTGTTCTACTGTTCCTCCTACCAGCCTTGTTCCACAGCTTCCTCAGTTTACTGCCTCTCTTAGAAGAAGGCAGACCTCTGGGGAAGTATATGAAAAGCAAATTGCAATCAGTCTTCGTAAAAAAAAAAACAACCCAACAATACTGCAAAAAGTAAGACTGCCCATAACAGCTGGCAGCTTCTCCTACAGTTACCTTTATCAGGCACACCATGCAGATCGTCCACTCTCTCTCCTCATCTTGCGAGACAAGACAGAAAAATGAGGAGATGTCAAAGAGAATGAAAGAGAAACTGAAGCTCAGAAATAATAGGCAATGAATTTGAAATTTGAAGAACAGCATTTTTTTTTTTCCTGGTAGTATTGTTCCAAGCAGCACGTCTTGTAGAAGTCTAATCACTTCCCATCCGGCTCATCAATCACATGAGGGAACGGGCCCCTTGCACAACACAGTGAGCCTCAAATTGGCTCCCACCAATAATGAAAGGTATCGGAGAAGGACAATCCCTTCAGAGGATTGTTTAATAAATCTTGTCTAGACAGGGAACACAAGAGAAATGGAAAATATTTCTTGGAAGACCGTGGCCATTCAGTCCCATCCCGCTTACATTACTGCTACACATCTGCTACAACTACTGCTGTAACACGAATTTTCATATTTTGATTCTTGTTATTCACCGTCATCCAAAATTAAACATTAAACATTAAATATTTAAAAAGAGGTGAAGGCAGTAATTGAAGCTGATGGAAATTGCACACTGGCGCTATTCCTGCTGTGCTTGCCTGGCTGAAAAAATGCCAAAGAGCTGTTGTTGCTGCTACTCTATTTTCAGAAGTTGCTGACATTTTACTGTAATTCATTCTCATTTTCTCCTCTTCTTCTTAAAAATAACAACAACGGTACTATTCTAATAATAAATGACAGCTTCCACATCCAAAAGACCTTTCCGCAGAGGACCATTTCTGCCAGCAAAAGGTACCTAAGCTCAGTGCACATAGGCAGCTTGTGGAACATGTACTATATAAAATGCAACTGGCTTCTCACCTCGTTATGCTCAGCACTACGCTACTCTTTGGTTTCTTAGTCGTAAGCTTTTCTTTCAGTAGCCTGTCCTTTCCAATGCAGGGGCATGACTGTCACCTACCAGTCAAATACCCACTCCAGCCTGGGCTTGGTGTATATTTTGATGAATTCCTCCTCCACTTTTATCTGTCAGAAGTGCTAAAGACTCCCACGAGCCATAAAGTGTTTCTGACATTCATGGCTTTTAGATCCCAGGTTTCAAAGAACTGCTGAAGGTTATGTTGATTAAGCCCAAAAACATATCTCTAGAAAGCTGCAGCTTAAATAAAAAAAAAAAAAAAAAAAGGTGTTTTGCTGTCACAGTGATCAGCCAAAACTGTTACTGAACCAGAGCATATGGGAGCTGAAAGCCATCAGAGAAACGTGTGATGTTTCAGGCTGCTAAGATGTGCTCACTCCAGTGGAGATCAGAGGCAGCAGGAAAGCAGAAGAGGCATTTAGCCCAATTAAAAAATAAATAAAAACAAAGCTTTGCATCGAGCAAGATGTGTCCGATTACCCACCAGTTAAACGAGGGCTAAGAAAAATCACTGCCTCTTAAACGTGCTTCTTACAAGAACCCTTTTTGTTTTGTGATAGCCCCAGAGGAGTACTCCAAGATGCCTCTGGAGGATGGAGTTGAAGATGTATATTCAAGGAAACAAGAGGAGCCTTTGCCAGGAACTTTCCTGAAACCCAAGATGAAGGTCTCCTTATTTTGCTTCTGAGGAGTTCCTGCTCTTCACAACAGGTCTCATGCTTCTGGCAAATTAACATCCAGTGGATAGTGTCTACAGCAGATCTGATAAATATTTGCATCTACTATGAATTCATGGAATGATGCAGCATTAAAATTTCATGGGGGAAGAAAAAAAAAAATTGTTTCAAAAGCTGTCAAATTTGGTGTCCTCACAGTTGCAGGGATAGTTATAGGCAGCAGACGCTGTCAAGCTGCCAGCTGCTTCAACTAAGTTTCAGCCCTTATTAGACATAAAAAGATAAGTAATTTCCTTCCAGAGGTCAGAGTTAAAAAACACCACTTTCTGTACAGCAGTTCAATGAGGCCTTTAACGAACAGCTAAAACTTTAAAAGGAGTAAAATCCAAACCCAGAACTACATCTCACAATCTGAAGGCATGGTTGGAGAAAGGTGACCTTTTATGGGAGGAGTTGAAGTACAAGAACACAACCAAAACAATTTCTTTTTTCAACTGAGATCTCAGGAAGTGTGTGAAATCTCTGAAGGATCTGCAGCAGGATCTCTACTGAGCAAGTCAGCTGTCTTGCACTGCTGGAATGGAAATCTAACACAAACAAGAAACAGTATCAAAAAACATTAAAACAATTTGATGAAGGGGAATTTTTCTTGCCTTGAGCCATTCCCTCTCCATCCATCTCTTGGGATGCGGGTGCGCATGCTGCAGGACACTATATTTTACCGAAGTTTGCTTTTTGAATACTTCCAGACAGCTCCATTTAGCCATACGTCCACTGACACAAGCTGATCGATCCCAAGACAGGAACGGCAGGGCTGCTGCCAAAGACGCAAACGTATTGACGCTGGTATAGATTTCAATGTGCTGGACCTACTCTGCCCAAGGAAATTATGTCATTAGTTCATTATTTTGGGACTATGCCATCTCATCAGTGTAGTCCAGGCATAGGACAGCTGAGCATGCACCAGAGCAATTGTCAAGGTGAGGGGCCTTTATTGCAAATAAAGCAAAAGTTCTCAATTTCACTGGCCAGTAATGGCAAAACTTTTGGTGAGAAGTCCTAACATAAAGGAAAAGATGGCATGGAAGCACTCGTTTGGCAATGACTAGATCTCCTTGTGCACAACGCACACTGCTTCCCGACAGGAGCTAACCATACGCCATTTGATTTTACACATTTGATCAGTTTGAGTGATTCTGGTGTCACCTGACCAGGGACACTTATAGGCAGCGTGAGAAATAAATGCCCTTTTAACCACATTTTCTTCTGATATATACACACTGTTCTACTAAAATAATTCATTGTATCCTAATGAAATGAGCAAGACTTGCTCCAGAAATGAATGAACACTCACTCCCCAGTGATGGATATTTATGTGCAGGGACAGAGGGTCTGTAATGGAAGATCTATCATTAGCTCCTGAACCCATTTTATCTTCATTTCACATGATACGAGTGAACTGAGTGTTGTTTTGGGGGTATAATTGATCTATAGCTGAAACAAATCAGCTCCACAGCTAAGTGAGGAGATGAAGTAGTGGATAATCTGTAGTTTAAAACCAGCTGTTCTGCTGAGATCAAATGATTACTTTGGCACTTACAATGATTAGCTGACAAGGGAGCGTGTTTCGGCATCTGCCGTCATTACTGGGCCCTGCTGCCGTAACCTCCGGCCACGCGGATGCTGAGCACTGGAACTAATTGACAGCATGGCTGGGATCAGCTCAGGGTTTGCTAAATTGACAAACCTCACCTGGCCTCAATTACAAATATCAGCATTTTCAGGAAATAAATAGGCAGCAGAGGCAAAGAAGGAAGATACCCAGCCAGTCAGATAACTAACAAATGCCAGCAAAACTGTTTAGGTTTAAGCTGTGCAGCTGCCTCTGCTCTAGACAGTAGTTTTAACACAACAAATATTTGCAAGCATTTTTCTCTTATTTCTCTCTGCTTGCACATCTCTGACAATTTTTGAGACATGAAATTCACCCAGTCCCTTTCTGCAGCACCGTTCCCAAGGGATACCTGCAATGGTCATTTCTCTATTTTCAGGCAGGTACCACCTGCTCATTACATGATCACAAGAACGGGACAGGAATAGAGGACAGGTTTGCAGTTGCCTTTTCATTTTCCTTAACCATCTTCTGTGCCTTAAACTACAAGAGCCTTTTCCACTCAACCTGAAAATAACGGAGGTTGCACAGCAGACAAAAACACATAACCAGGCTGCAGAGACTGGCTGCCCACAGCAGCGGGGACTAAGCCGGCCAGCTGGGAGAGCAGGGGACTAACCCCAGGTCTGCATGCTGTGCTTCCTTCCTTCTGCCTTTCTCTGAAAAATCCACCACGCTCTGAAGACATTTCAAATAGTATTTCAAAAATGACAGCAAGACCTATTAGGTCAGGTTTTCCACACCCGCAGCAAAGCAAGACAGCTCCTTACAACAGATATATTTTCTTCTAGATGATCACTCAGCAAGTTTGAAAGGAATCCAGTAAAATCTTCTGCTTCCCAAAGAGGTTACCCTATACTTCTGCAGAGACAGTCATTAATTCCCTGATATTCATTATGGATTTTCCTTTCTTAGGCCTTAGCTCTTCACTGCACTTTTGAAGGATCAAGTGTCATTATTATTCCTGAGGTATATATTACACAGGGTTGTTGCTTTTGATTTACAGCAGCAATATGACTTGTATCTCACCATTTCTTTCATCCTCCTCTGCCCTTCAGCCTTTTCTGGAGGGGAAGCCAACACATACAGAGCTGGGGGCTTGTTTTCAGAAGCCCCTTTCCGAATTCAAGGCAGGAGGGGGTCCTTCTACTTATAAATAAGCATTCTTTACACCAGCAGTGGTATGAATCACAGAATAATCATGGTTGGAAAGGACCTCCTAGATCACTGAGTCTAACCATATCTATAACAACAAAAAAACCCTAAATACCCGACCATTTGGGAAAAACAAACCAACCAACAAACAAACAAACCAAACCAAACAAAAATTATTTAAAGCAATGATGTTCTATACCTTCCCTGTTTGGACACAGCAATATACCTGCAGGTAGCCATGAGTTTCCTTGTCAGTGCTTCACAGGTTATCCCTGACAGTAAACTGTAGATACTTCCACCATGACTACAATTACTCAGAATTCTAAAATGATTTTTAATGTCTTATAGCTTCTTTGCTAGCACTTTAGGATCTGATCAATCCCAACACATAAGAAATCAGAATGAGTGGCAAAATCAGGCTCTAGCCACCACTCAAGCTCTTGGACCACTTGGCTTCATCTCTTCTGTCCTGAATGGAATTGGCTTTGAAGGTCTAATCTCCATCTTTGGCTCTCCAGTGAGCAACACTAAAATATCACTATTATTTTTCCTGCACAAAATATTGCAGGTTTGTCAAAATCAGCATGATATTTCTGCCTTCACTTTTGACATTTTTAAGTTTATTATGTTCAGACAGTACCTCAAAGCACTTCACTCTTCCTCTCTGGTAGGACTAATAACCACCAAAGGGAGAAAAGAACCACTCTGTGCTATTCAATACAGCCTGCAGATTATATTACCCTTCTACTTAACTTCAAACACAAGTACTAGAAGTCAGTGAGACCAGTTGTGATTAACCACCTGCAGAACTACTGCCTTGAACTAGGTCCTTGTTGCTTTAACCAAAATCTCTCAATTCCACCTTTCTGTGATGATGTCTGATGCCAGGGACATCTCACCTGAGAAGTCAGTGGCACTTAATTTCATGGAGATGTGATGCTGAGAGACATGGTTTAGTGTTGACCTGGAAGTACTGGGTCAATGGCTGAACCTAATGATCTGAAAGGGCTCTTCCATCCAAAATGATTCTACAGTTCTCTACCCTGTAAGATTCAGCACTCAGAGCCAGCTTGCACTGCACAGCAACATGCACTGCACACAGTTAACACGGATCCTTGCTGGCTGCTTACCAGGTTGGGCAAACCCACACTGAATCCAACAAGACACAACCACTATCACCTCCTGGGCATCTCCAGACTCCCTTTTGGTAGGACACACCCTTATGAATGCTCCCTTGCCACACTCTTTCTGAGATGGCCTAGTGCCAGTGTCAGGTTTGGGGTGGGTCCTCCTTTATACATCTGGAAGGAAACTACACATTTGCTTTACAACCTAATAAATCCATCTAATATTTAAAAGCATTAGCAACTAGTTTGTTTGTTTGGGGTGGGAGCATTGCTGCTGCCGCCGAATGCTACAATCTGCACAATTGTGCTGACATTTCTGAGCCACAGAAGCCCTCCGGCACACATTTACAGAGGAAACCTTTACAATTGATCCGGTTTAGCACAAAAACTGTTGGCTAAGCCTCCATCCATCCCTCTGCTCCTCCACCTCTTGACACAGCTTACAGCAAAAGACTTGGCTTTCCCTTTCATACAGCCTTTAACAGCAATTCAAGTCCATTGATCCAGGACTCCAAGTCAGTTTATTACAATGCAAAATTTTTCAGCTCCTTGACAGTCAATTTGTTCAATTTAATTTTATTCCATAGTAAAATGGGATTGGAGAGAGGAGGGGCCGGAGGAGAAAAGTGGCAACATGTTGCCTAAATGCTCATTAAAAGAGAAAGAAGCCCCTCACAGGAAAGTATAAAAAGCTTCCATTCCATGGGCTGCTATACCACATTTATGTATGTATCTATAGGCCTATCTATACCTTCCCTGTGCCTCCTCACTTCAATCTCTGTTCAACAGAAATATTTCAGAGGGCAGGTGGGCAGAGAAGAATAAGCCTTAACATCTGAGCAAAGGTTGTCAGGGAACAGCATGGAGTTTATGCCATCTTCTAGAGAGGGTTAACCTAGGCTTGAAAACTCATTACACTGTTCACCATTTACACCAAATAACCTTTTTTTCTACATCTGGAAGGAAACTGCACATTTGCTTTATAATCTAATAAATCCATTTAATATTTAAAAGCATTTGCAACTAGTTTGTTTTGGGTTGGGTTTTTTTTCTGTTGGTTAGTTTAACTTTATTCCATTGTTTGCTTTAGTCCAGCTTCAATTAGGCTGGTGTTTCCAATCACACAGGTAGTGAAGAGGTTTACATTTACAAAAGTAAGATCATTAACAGCATAAGGCAGTTGAAAGGGAAGGCATAATTCACTCGCCTAGAGGGAAGATCAGCTTCTAAGAGAAGCAACACCTAATTAAGAAGGATTGCACTAGTTTATATTTAATAATGTCCTCCCCTCTACTACCCGTGCTTTTATAGCACCCATCACAGGTTCTGGCTTAGCCACACTTACTTTAACAGAGATGCAGGACCTGACAGCATCAGAACCCTTCAGAGACAGACAGAAGGAAGTGTCTGATGAGACACGAAACTATGAGGAAATAAATATATTAATAGCTTGTATTTGTTTTAAAAAAAAAAAAAAAAAAAAAGAAAGCCTAGATAGAGCCATGAATCTCAAGAGTTGCTTTTGTTCACATTAAGAATTCAACTCCTGATTTGTATTTTCATCAGTGGCTAAGATGCAGGGAACCAGGACCAGCTGGAAAGCACAGTCAGTTTGTCAGGCAGTGCACAAGCAAAGACAGCTCCCAGAGCAAACAAACAAGGTGACAGTGCTGGGTCAGGAGCTACCCCAGCACAGCACAGGGCAGAACAGGGAAGGAGGTTGACCAAGGGGTAACATGCTTCCACCAGCATGCACTGACCACAAAGGGAAGGGCTGGGATCAACATGTACCTCCAAACACAGGCCCACAGAGCAGGCTGTGAGGAAGGGAATGAAACCTGTGTTAGACAGGAGGAAGAGGAGAAAGGTCTTCCTGGCTGTTGCTGATGCTATGACAATCAAAGCACAAAAATGGCATGTCTCTCAGCTAGCTCAGGAGTTTAAGCAAAGATCCCCTCAGACCTGACCATGACATTCCTGGGGCGATGGCAGACTTTTCCAGCTCTTCCAAATGCTTTTCCTCACTATTAACTCTTCTACATGCTACTCAGGTTGAGCTGCTGCCAGCCAGCATCCATCCACTGCATTACTTCTGCCATATCCTGAAAGGACTCAACCTGGAGAGGGGAACCCTGAGTCCTGGGGATATTTTCATTTTAGCAGGACCAGTGAGAAGGACAGACTCCTGTCTCACATCTTGAGGAGGACCAGTGCAGTCCCTGGGCCTGAAGGGGCTGGCCCATATCACCTACCTGAGTACTCTGCTCTGCCTAACAAAGGCCAGCTTCACTGCAAGCATGAAAAAAGGGCTAGCAAATGAAAAGGCTATTATTGATCTCAAGCATGTGCACAGGTCTGGGTTGCTCTGAATAATTTAAATCAGGTTTTTTTATCTCTTTCCTGCTCCAGAGTTGCTACCGCTGCCATGCACATGGATCAGTCTTCCCAGGTGGCTGGAGGTGAGGTGCCTCCCATACAATGGGAGCTGAAAGGGAAATGATGGAAAACAATTTAAAGATATTCCATAATCATCTTGGACTTCAAATCTTTACCTCTCTTCTCCACACATGATACAGCTAAAGCATCTTCCCCACAGCTGAAGGAATGCAGAGAGCCTGTGAGAGAGCTGGGGAAGCTCCTGGTCACTGTCATCACAACAAAGCGAGGAAGGAAGCCCCAGGTTGGGATCTGTCCCCTTGTCCTCCCAGAGTCTTGCTGGGAGAGCCTCTCCAAACTACCCATTTGTGGGTGTGTATGTGTTGAAGGGCTTGCTGACATCACCTGCAAGTCACTCCACACAGATGACAGTACATGATTTATACTGCAAATCGATTACAGAGAAGTGGACACAAGGGAATGCAGCCACTTATGCCTCCAGCAGCTTTGGAAGCACTCCTGAGAGCCAGACCGGACAGACAGGATGCAAGGAGCAGCCCAGTAACACCCCTCAGCAGGCCCAAGCTCCCCTGAAAAAAGGTATCATCTGCAGCCCTCCTCCTCTCCAACCTCCCCAAAAACCCAATTCCTGGGGAGAAGAGACGTCACACAGCACTTGGCACAGACAGAGGCAAAGAGCAGTTTTCCAGTCTGTCCCTGAACCAAAACAGGAGTCTGCACTTCCACATCATGTGACTCTCCTCCTGAACACAAGTGGTTACTTCAAATTACATCCTGCACACAGAGCGACCAAAAATAATTGCTAAATTAATGGGGCAATAGCTAACGCACATCTATTTGGTTACAGCTTGGCAAACTCAGCTCAAGGATTAATTGTATATTAATTCTCTGCTGTGTTTGTTTTCCAGAAGCTAAAAATTTAATTCAAACAGAAGAGTATCAGTTTGCAGAGTCTTTAAGTTTCTCTCAGCTGAAAGCAAAGCCCTAACTCCATCACAGAGGTGATGTGGGCTGCTTGCTGGCTGCTGTAGGCAGAGGATGGAAGGGGAAAACGGAGGTTGTGAAAGTGGGTTTTTCAGCTTATTTTAGGGAGTGGTGTAGCCTCCTAGCACAGTTACAGATTAGGAGGATGCACCTGAAGCACAAAAATAAATGCAATACTTCCATATTCAGGCCAGAGAGCACTGGATGCCTTCTACCTGCTCTGGGAGTACTGGGGTTGGGATGGGGCTGGGTGAGATTACATTAGGGACTACGTGGTACATGACATTCACCTGCAAGTAAAAGGACCAGGTACTGACCACACAGGCACTGTACCACACATCAAGGGGTGAAGGCAATGGGAACACAAGCACCATAGTAGCAGCTGGTACTCAGATACTTGCTGTGGCCACAGCAGGTGCTTCCCTGTTCACTACTCTCTTCTAACCACAACATAGGTCTGGAAGACCCTACAAAAATCCAAGTCATTCCTCACCTTGGCAATCAATACTTCCCAGCCATTTTAACACTAGTTTAAATAATTAAAAATACATTTATATATATATATATATATATATATGTATGTTTGATTTCCAGGTCTGTAACAATATGGAGGAGTTCCTCGGCTTCTTTCCAGCCAAGGACAACACATATAGTGAGGTTCTCCTGTTGCAACTCACTGTGGGATAAAAGCTACAAGGCAGCTTTACTCAGCAAACTCCCCTCCACATCCCCATGCCAGCACAGGGCAAGATTGCAATGCTTTCCAAACGCTTCTGGGGAAAACACCCCTCCATGTCAGCACAGCCACCCTGTAGCCTGTAGTTCTGGGAGACTCCTGACAGGCACACTACCACATCCCTCCCTTTCTGGTGAGCTGGGACCTTATTGAAGCCTGTCAGCTGGGAATTAAGATATTGTTTTGCTGCAGAAGAAGACGCAGAGCTGTGCTGCCAGGCCTTCAGGAGGCATCTGTATCATCACAGTGATCTGCCAAGCAAACTGGACAAGGCAATACCCTCCTGTCTCTATGCTCCCCTTCCTGACACATCTGTTCAGACTGCAGGCTCCCTCTGTGCCCACATCTCCGCTCAGCTCTGTGGCCAGAGCTTTCACAAGGGGCTGCTTAGACCCAATTTACTAAAAACGACCAAATCACAGCTCCAAATGCCTCAGGGCAGCCCATTCTGAAACCAACTCTCCCCTGCTGCTCTGGCAGCCCTCCCCCCTCAGAGGGGTCTGTCTGACCCAGTCTTTCTCTAAGGTTGTAACAGAAACAAAACCATATAAACCCCAAATCACAGAATCACAGAATCACAGAAATTAGGGGCTGGAAGGGACCTAGAAGATCATCTAGTCCAACCCCCCTGCCTGAGCAGGATCACTTAGACCAAGTCTCTCAGGAACAGATCCAGGCGGGTCTTAAGTGTCTCCAGAGATGGAGACTCCACAACCCCCCTGGGCAGCCTGTTCCAGAGCTCTGGCACCCTCACTGAGAAAAA
>VYZU01008501.1:155357-192111 GCA_013401355.1 Ceyx cyanopectus
TGGTCATCCCCCTGTCCACCAGGACCCCCAGGTCTCTTTCTCCAGAGCTGCTCTCTAGTACATCAGCCCCCAGCCTGTACTGATACATGGAGTTGTTGTGCCCCAGATGCAGCACCTTACACTTGCTCTTATTAAATTGCATTAAATTAATACCCAAATTCCATCTGCCACACAGTACCAACGTGAGTGTAAGGGAAGCTGCGAGCAGGGGCTGGTGCAGATTTTCACCAAGCACACAGTTACGTATGCTGACCAAGGGAGGCTGGGGCTTCCCGCCTGCACCCAGCCTGCTGAACTGCAGGCAGATTGCTGCCAAGATAGCTGTGGCTGGAGGGGCTACAGAGGCAACACAGAGCTTAAAAAAAAAAATAAAAAAAATTATAATGCAGTGGTAGATCAATTTTGAAGCCTGTTGATTGCAGTTAGAAATAAGTGTCATAATCATTTGGGAGAGTTATTACAGGGAACAGCACAGAATTTTGGTCTTGTCGTCAAGAATAAATAATCTGAATTGGTTAAATAAAATCCAGGCACGAGAAGACAATTTACTGACTGTGAATTGCTAAAAGCCTGGGGATTAGTTAAAGATAACTCCCGTTTACCAAATGCATTCAACAGAGTAAGAGTACTCGTGGAAGATTGTTTTGTGGTATTGTCGCGGTTTGGGGTCAGGGCAACCCCCAGACCGATAACAGACCGCTCTCTTTTAACCCCCCTCCCTCCCCAAAGGGGAGAGAAAAGGAATAAGGGAGAGAGACTTAGTGATTCGAAAAAGGAACTAAAGCAATTTTATCAAAAAAATGAAATGAGGTATATACAAATATATACACAGCCAGTACCAAACCCAGCCTCCCCCCGATGGTAATTACGTCACCCTCACGGACGCTGTGGAGGAGCTGGACTCTGGCACCGGGCCTTCAGGATCAGGATCGAAACGAGAGATCGAAAGAGCAAGCAAGAGAGCCAAAGCAAGAGAGCGAGAGAAGAAGAAGAAGAAGCAGCAGCAGAAGAAACAGAAGAAGCAGAAGAAGCAGAACGAACCTCTCGACCCCCAAACTTTATATACTGGATATGACGTGTATGGCATGGAATACCTCGTTGGTCAATTTGGGGTCACCTGTCCTGTCTGCTCCTCCCCACAGGTGCGGTCTTACACTTTCTGCACCCCCCAGTGCAACACACAAGTTCTAGCAGTGGCCTTGGTTTTGCATTCCACCCCTGGCAGTAACTGTAAACATTAGGTGTTATCTCTGCTAGAAGCAGAGACTGTCTGCAAAACATGCCTCCAACTCCAGAAAGTGCAGTTAGTTAGAAACTTAAGCTAAAAAGCAAAATCACTGAACTGAATTTGCTTGCTTTTCACCCAAACCAGGACAGGTATTCTAATTGTGCATTTTATTTTGAAAATTGAATATAGAGATGTTATTAAGAAGAACTGGCCACAACACAAACCATCAGCTTTGCTAAGTGACACTAAAATAAGTTCCTGCTTCTAAAACTAAACAGTTGTTTGCAATATCTGAGTTCTTCTCAGCTAAAGCTTGGAGTGGTGGGACTCCAAAGACTGAATCATCCCACAGTGTACATTTTCTACAGGTAGGCTGACTCTCAGAAAAAATACAACCACCAGCTGTCAATGAAGCATCTTGCCTTTCCTAGCACTTAGACACAATTTTATCTCCTGCTGAGCGCTCCTTTCCTCTGCCAGGACTCCTGTTGTGGCCATGGTACAGGGAAGCACCGAGCAGCAGGAACAGAGCTGCTGGGAGCTGGAGGGCAGCACACACAGAGGACAACTTCTCATTGCAATTGCTCACCCTTGTTTGGGCCACCTATGGGCAAGCAGTATCAAGACCAGAACACAACCAGAAGCAAAAATTAAAAAATGAAAACAGAAGATTGTTACTCTTGTTCTGTACACATACAAGAATGATAGGGGGGAAAAAAACCAGTTATGTGAAATCCCTTCTTACATAAATGAAACTCCTCATGATCTCAAAGCCACACGCTTATCTGTGGGCCTGCAATTTAAGTGCTGGAGCACTTAATTCAGGTGATGGGTGGCCCTTTTTACTCAGAATAGCAGATATCCAGAGAGCTAACCCAGAGACATAAAGCAAATCTACTTAGGGAATAAATGTCTAAATAAATATGAGAAATGGGATGCTGATCTTTTAATGTTCCTCTGCAGGGTAAATAAAATTATGGCATCTTTTTGCTTCAATTCATTTATGGTATTTGTTTATTATTGCATGATAAAAAGGCTCAGCATGCATAGCTCACTAAGTGTGCCCTCTGTGCTGGCAGGAGAGACTGCCCAGCCATGCTGAGCACTAGCAAGAAGGCAGGTGGGCACCCAAACCACAGTACTCATCAGTCGGACAGACAGGGAGCCCACGGGTGTGTCAGCTGCCTATCTGAAGTCCTTTTTGGTGGACAAAGAGAGCAATTATTGCCACAGAGACTAAGGAAAAAATGGAGCAGACTGGAGGAGCATCATCTTCCACAAGTTCACTGTATTTAAGTTTGAGAAAGACAAAGAGCCTATCTTTTAGTTACCTCCCATCTGCCACCTTCATTTGGCCATTAAAGGCATTTTAAAAATGATAAAACAAGTAACGCTGCCTAACTAATGAATGTCGAATTATCGGCGTAAATATGCCAACTTTTATTTATTTGCCTCCCCAAGAACATGTTCTCCTCTGTTTGGTTTTCTATTTTAATGACTACAATTTATCATATTAACTAGACTTCCAGATTGCTGAGTTTTGTTTCAAGTTCTGCTTTTTGCTGAGACATCTGTGAGAGGGCAAATACAGGTAGGAGAAGCAATAAAACTGATAAAAAAAGTGATAGTAGTTGTCACCAAAAAACATAGGTGACTGAACCATGTTCATTTCCAACACAGAGCCCTTTTTTTTGCTCTCATTTACTGATTTTACCACTCCCTTTCCACCAATCTTTTCCTCTACTTACAGCACCTCTCCACAAGGAATGGTAGTTCCCTAATTTCCACATAATTTGCTGTATCTACCAGCAGGCAGCATAAGAAGGAAGGAAAGTCAAAGCAGGAGGCCTGTCCATGATGAATTCAAGCCACGCACGGTGGCCCAGTCAGGGGTTTCAGGAGGCAACACAAACAGCAGCGATGGCTGACTCGGCACAAGGAGCCTGCCCTAGCAGGTGATATCTATCTGCTGCCTGCCTAACACAGTGGGAAACGTTAGTCCAGCTGCAACAAGGCTGTATCTATTTCAGAGCACAAGCATATGTGTTTTCCCCACCTGTTACAACTGTGAAATGTATAGATAGCATCTACTTCCGAGGCATTCATCGCTCAAATTAACAGGCAACCTGTTAGTCTGAGTGTAATTAGCACCTCAATCTTTACTTCAGACATATTTGATAGCTGAATTTTGCTTGCAGATCTTTTAGCAGCCTGGTGTACACTTTGAGTAAATTCAGGCCAACGTATAGAGTGGAAATTTTGTGAAATCCCTGACAAATTTAACATGAAGTTAAACATGCTATTAGAGAATCCACTTTGTCAGATCTTGCAATGGAAAGTTCACATTTTGACAAACTGAAATTGAGAACAAGGTTCACTTGGGACCCAGCAAACCAAATGACCAAATGTAACACAACCTGCTGGGGCTGACTCTCACCACCCTCTTCCTGTAGCCAGATTTAAACTTCACCACACCCACTACGTGCTTTTTATGAAAATGCCAACTCCACCCAGGCACACATCCTGAAACGTGACATGAGCATTCTGCAGAAGCACACACGAGCTGTGCCATATGATATGAGCAGCATAAATCCTGATCTGTGTCATGCATGGACTTCTATTAGAGAGTACGAGTGCAGCCTGCAACCTCACTGTCACAGGCTGCCTTTTCTACTATGAGTGTCAAACCTATGTGCCAGTTTATTCCATGCTGCACCTGCTGCATCCTGAGACATCCACCCGACTGCACTGGATCACTTCTTTACTTGGACATTCCTTCAACCGATAGCTTTGGACTGCCAAATAATGGTGGGCTTAAATACTTCTAATTTGTCATTCCCCTTTCCCTCCTTGTGGGTGCTAGCACTTTAACAGAGAACATACAAACCACACTGGAATGTTCCTTCACAAACCTAGAAGTGTGGTATTTACTCAAAATCTGACATAAGGAGGGCTGAAGAAGACCACAACCCACAGCTGCAGAACAACCTTCATCTATCCCAGCCCTCCCATGGATGCTTGGAGATTCAACTGGGCACATAACTCCAGTCACACACACAAAGGGAGTTTTACATTCATTCAGCAACCACGAGAGATAGAGACGTGCAAGGTGTCACTGTTCTGTGCAGTGACGTGGCTCCCTCCTCCGAGTCCTGAGCGAATCTAAACGATGTGTACTCAGAGCATGAGCCACAGCAATGACACTGCTCCTGTTCTCTGAACACTGTGACATTTTCTTAATTGCCTAGCTTTTATTTTAGCAGAGATGGTGGAAAAGAGACCTGCCCTTCTCCAGCCCAGCACATGTAGCCATTTTCACAAACACAGAAGATGGAAGGAAGGTAAAAAGGAAGATCTCTTACCCGCAGGAAGGAGAGGTCTCGGTTGTGCTCAATGCTGGTGATTTCCAGGTTGCCCATAACTACCTCGCAGTTCTCATAGTACTTGCGCAGGGCCCGATACTGCTGCTCCAGGTCAGAGAGGGAGCTCAGCTTATTCTCGGTGCCAGCACACACTGCAAGAAAACACAGGACACTCGGGATGAGTGTGGAAGAGAGGCATGGGAGCAGAGGAGATAAAAGTTTGCATACAGCGATAAAGGTAAGTGTAACAAAAATTTTGAACTATTCACAGGACCAGGTCCCACAAAAGACTCTAGGACAAGTTACTTTAACATCAGCAGTAGCGATAGGAAGGTACAAATATGGTCCATTATCATCTCAGCAATTTAAACACACTTCACCAAGTGGGGTGAAGCATTGGTATTTACCACCAATACAGAAAAGCTGAAAATACAGAAATGCAGGAAAAATACAAAACTAGTTGACCTCAGCCCTTTAGGAAGGCTCAAACCCAGGTCTCAATGAAGTCCCCACAGAAATGTGCCCATCATAGACTAAAGGACATAAAGGTTTGACAGTCCTGTGCATCCAAGCTGATATCGGTAATCCAACATCTTCCCTACACAGCTGATCCTCAAGAAAGGTCTGTTTGACAAGCTAAGAACAACCTCACCAGAAGAGTTATACTCAATATTGTTTTCCCCATTGATTTCCTTAAGACTTCAGCTCTTCCCAGCTTTATGCAAATAAATATGAGAAAAACAGCAAAAAACATGTCCTCTTTCCACAAGTCACCAGACAACATATGGTGATGTGCCAGGTGAGTTAGAAAATACCATCCTAATACAGTTTTCAGAAGATGCCCTTTAATATGATACCACTCTGCTCAACAGTGAACAGGGAGGGGAGACAGACAGAAGCTGCATTTTACAGCAGCAGTTTTTTATGCTGCTCTTGGCCTGCCAGGACAGCAATGCTACTTAAACAGTCAAGTGTGGGCTGGGATTTTTTTCTTCTCTTGCAGGCACCTACTTTTCCTCTTTACCAACAGCCTGTGAGTTGTTCTTATCTGTGACCAAATTATATAAACTTTTGAAATGGGTATTATGCAAAACATGAGTCAAATCAGAATAGCATTTCTGGAGCTATTCCCTCTCCCAGATGAGATCAATACAAACAAAACTCTCCATGACTGGAGGCATAATCAGTAAAATTGGCTAAAATAACGTTCTTTTGAAAGGTATGGGTCCTTTTTTTAAATATCATCAGTAATTAGACTTTTGATTACTACTATTACTGTTTACTTACTACATCCCTCACCTTACTTGTTATTTTAAAATAGAAATGGAACCAATTCTCATCTCTGTTCTCTGCTACAGTTGCTGCAGAGCAATCTGCTCTTTTGACAGGGTGATTTAAGCTTCAAGAGCCTCCTGGCAAAGGGCTTCGAAAGGCAGCCAAAACCCCACAGACTACTCAAAGTTTTCTCCCAAGGAAGCTCCCTCTGCCCTAAAAATGGCAGCAGAAACCTGTTCCTCCTAAACCATAACTCCCCACGGGGGAGGGACAGCAGGGACTGATTTAATGGTGAGCCATTCACTGGATTAAGGTTTTATTAAAACATTTTTGGGTTTTGTTTTTCCAATGGCTAAAGAGAGGGGATCAAAACTGAACAGGCACTCCATAGGACTGCTTTCCATATACACAGTTAGTTATCAAAGGAAATATTCTATAATACGTCATTTTTTTTTGGCTATTTCTTTCTGTGACCTGGTACAATTTCTAAGTCCTAAGTTTAAAAAAACTTAAAATATTTTATATATATGTGTTACATATTGTGTTGCAGAAAAACAAACGGACTGTTTTGTTCTGGTTTTAAAATAAAAACTGCCGCCTCACTTCAAAGCTTCATGTAAAGAAAACATCCACATTTTGAAATTTCTTTTATAAAATATTACCAGTTAAAGTGTAAAATGTATCTAAACAAGATTTTACTCAAAATATTTGTAATAGCCACTTTGGGCAATCCTCAAGAGGGAATGACAAGGTGCCACTGGGATGTGATGTAGCTACTGGACTGGGAACAGCTGCAACAATCAACCACTGCTGCTACAGGGTTGGCCCATCTTTTCTTTTGCAACACAAAGCCCTGCCCCAGCTCATATTTAGAGAGGGTTTATTACAACCTTGAGATCTGCAGCACAACCATCTCCACTCTTCAGGGTGACTTGTGCCTGTCCCTTCCAGAAGGCTTCTAAAAATGTTTGTTACCGATTACAAAACTAGTCTGTTTGCTACTTCTTTAAATGCAGCAGCATCTATAACAATGAGATTGACTGTGTTTCCAGACGAGTAAGTATTATTCTGTCTAAAGGCTCCCTAAGACTAATAAATATTTTCTGTTCCATTTTGCAATCAGTGCTAAGGATCAACATAGCTCAGAAAACAATTCCAGCAGCTCAGCTAATAAAGCTACATACTGCAACACTGATATTTCATGTTGCAGACCCATTAAATGTTTCCCAAAAGCTAATTTAGCCATTTGTTGCTGTAAGGAGGCAGAACACCTGGAGCCCACACTTGCAAGAGGATTCAAGGGGGTGAAGCCAGCCCAGATGTAAACCAGGGCTGCATGTTTTATCTGAGTGAGATTAATTTTGTACAACCAAAGCATAAAAGCAACTACCAGCTTTTGATATTGTTATGGAAATAAATTATTTCAGAATAATAAAATCTTAAAAGCAAATTTAGAAGAAAACATGTTGATCCTTTAAATTTATCACATAATAATTTCAATAATTTGATGTCTTAAAAACATCAGATATCCTGTGGTCTTCTATTACATACAAACACCTTCTTGTTCCAGCTCACACCTGGGCCACTGACACCTGCCTGATATGTGGCAAAAAGCTCCCCTGAGCCTGCTCTGCCACAAAAGCTGGGAAATCAGGGGAAGACATTGCCCAGCATCGATCCCTCCCAGCACGGCACTGGCTGGCTCAGCTTCTGCAGCTCTGTACTGTGCTGACAGGTCATCCCTTCTCAACACACACAAAAAAAAAAGAAATTGGCTACTGATTCCTCACATCAAGTTGGACACGGAAAGTGAGACTATTGTACATCAACTGCAGGGTGCAGCATCGCAGATGTTTTGCCTTTGGTACCCAACCAGTGGCGCAGACAATGCAGAAACTACCAGAAGACAGCCCTGACCTGCAGAACAAGTTGAAGTCCCAAAGCAAATGTGAGTTTAACCGTGAATCATTAACAATCCATTATTACGCTATAAATCTCTCCGTGCATCAGCTTTACAGCATGGCTGTTGACTATATACTTCTGATGCACCTAACAGTTACCACAGATTCAAAATACAAAAGAAGGCATTTAAGAAAAGTAGATTAGATCAATTGGCACTTGCAGGGGGATATTTCTGGGAAAGGATCTCCATCCTTCCTAGAGAGTCCTTTAGAACATAGAGATTAGATACACTGCTGGCAGGTTATTAATGAAAAATACAAATAATAGGGTAAAAAGCCATTCCTGCCACGACACAGAAATGCTGCTAAAATGCCAAAATAGCAAAGAAGCATAAAACTAACCATGTGCAAAGTAGGAGCTGAGCAGGGATCACATGGGATTCCCCGTCCCTCTGCTCCCCCCAAGCTCAACCCAGAGCACAAGCACATACCTCTCACTCTCCTGCTCATCTCTTGAAACACCAACAGGCGACTGACTACATGTTGTAGCAGCTATTTAAAATGAAGTGCCACAAGAATTCACATATTTAGGGATGCTCCAGCTGTATATAGGCATAAACAGAAGTAGAACACAATGCATTTCCTTGTCATACGACGCAAAGCCCTCATAATCTGTATTTCATAAATTCTCTTCAAAGCACTTTGTTGCTTATTGTTAGACATGTTATTTTATAAAGCCCCAGAAACCAATGAGCAGCATGAAAATAAAGACTGCACATTAAAAGCAGCCCCTGCTGCAGAAACTCTCCTGGTTAATAAAAAACACTTATTCCACTGCCTATAACAGAGGTAAAAAAAAGCAGCAGCTTAAGATATGCCTCCAGTTTGTGCCTTCTCTCATGTGGACATGCCCCCAGAGACACCCACCATTAGCATTATCCCCAAGCTGAAGGATCTGAATCTTCCCATCCAGGAAGCCCAAAACCAGCAGTGAGAGGAATGATCCAGGTTGGCAGCCTGTGGCTGCTCCTCACCTACTTCCCAAATGGGCAATTTGGGTGGGTGTTGGGGCAGGGCACTGCTTGGCCATCAAAAAAGTGGATACTCATACTTCATATTCAGTAGTTAACTTAATTCTAGCTACCTAAAGGGACAGAGAAGAGCTTCAGCTCATAATGGCCCCAATTACAGGAGTAATAATCATCTGTATTGAACTGAATTTATGTTTTTCATGCACACGACTTGGAAATTAATTTCCCATTGACTTTTTTCATAACAAAGGCAAATCAATCAGATGTTCAATCCAAGATAGCAAATAATTGAGACATTAAAAAACATCCTTTAGCTTCTGCTTTTTAGGCCATTATTTTGTTCTGCTCTGTTTATGATAAATCTATACATTAAATTAAGAAATCATATTTGACTCCATCTAGTTCTGATTCTTGTAATATTAATGGATTTTGTAATCCTCCCAGCTCAACAGATGAACTAACTTTTGGAAGAAGGACAACTTGTTTCGTTTCATATTCAATGCGTCACTGGATTTGCCTACATTTGGAGTTGCTCGGGAAGAGTGAATCCCACCATCTCTGGCATGGTCATCCCACCTGAAACACGGGTGTCCCACTCCTCTCCCAAAGGACATTCTGACAAGAAGTGATGAGGTGTCCTAGTTGCCAACTCCAAGGAAGCATCTGGATATGTGCTTTTGAATCATACAACATGATTATCTTTGCCCCATGCCAGTTTCTACCTGAACGCAGCACACTCTCCTTTTGTCAGTCAAGTGGGACAAAAGTGCAAGAGGAGCCTTAAGCTCTTGGACTCACTGGTTTCAGAAGTGTGTTTATGAAAACAGAGAATCGCATGATCCTTCACCCCAGGCACGAGAAACCTAACAGTCAGACTCTCTTAACATGTTCTTTTTCCGTATTTCTCATTTATGTAATTAGCTGTGTTTTTCAGACAGCAACATCACCAGGGTTTCTCAAAAGGCAGCAAACATAACTGTTTATTAACAACCGCAAACACTCAGGGCAATTTGTGAAGACCCCCCAGATGGGGGGAAATACTCAAGTCCCTCAAGGAAAGACTAATTACCAGCAAAGCTACAGCAGTCCCATTCATTTTATTATGTTCTGTGCTTTCAGCAGCAGCCTGGGCACCCAGTCATCCACACACACAGAGCACAAGGGGTAAACACGCTTTTAATCCTTTCATTATGATTTTAGTTCTCTCCTTGAATGACCTGCAAAAGCCCTGAATATTCTCGCAATTAGGCACATCCTAGTGAAGGGAGGGACTGCCTGCACTTGCAGTCTTGCAGATGTCTCCTGGGAGAAGGCAAAACGCTCCTTGAGGTCACCAGCCGCTTTCCTGTAAACCCACTGGTTTTGGAGAGTCTTTTAAAATTAGAGGCTTGCTTTCCCTAGGTGAGAGACTGTAATGAAGGAGAGCATAATTTTCTCTGTAGTCCTAATTAAAAGCTCAGCTGGCACAAATGTTTTCCTTCTGTGAGGTCTGTTATATGATAGAAAATTATCATCCCATTTGAATCCAGTTGCATGCAATCAACCCAACTGCCATGAACTCCTGGACAGCTGCACAGCCTTGAGAAGAGAAGCTCAGCATTGCCCTCCAGCTGCCATTCAGTCTTGTCAAGGTGCCATCAGGATGAGGTGACGCAGTACAGGCTGTCCCACAGTGGCTGCAAGACACACCATCATGGTTTTGACCCCTTTTATGTGCATGCAAACAGCCCAGAAACACAAGGCCAGGAGTGCTGCTATTTATTTTGATTTCCAAGCTCTCTGCAACTTCTAAACAAAGTATAAAAAACACAACCCAAATTAACTATAATTTCCACCCAAACTTTAATCTGCAATGCTAAAAGGATGCTCTGAAACACTTCTATAGCCTTACTTCTCTTTGCATGGAGAAGAGGTCTGTAGGGTGATAACACCAATGACCAAAAGCATTGATTCCCTGAAATCTGCTCACTAAACTCCCCAGTATAATTTCCATATGCCAATGTAAAAGCTTCCCAGTACTTACAGAAAAGTTGCAGGGATGGGTGTTATCAGAGTGGTCCTGTCGCCAGTAGAGGCTGATTTAGATGCCACCTACAAAAGGAAGCTCTTTTCCATTTTTATGAACAGAAGCACACATGGGCACAGTAAAGGATGACAGAGGTTGTAACTTCATCAACAAGTATGAGTTCTGTGTGCTAACACTTGCCCAACTTGAGGGCACCCTCTCTTCACACCAGGCTTGCTCTCCATAATCTGTTTGGTGGGTGCTACTATTACCAATAGTGAGGCTGGCAGCTATTACCAATGCAGCTGTTACCAATGTCTCCTGTTCATACCAACGAAATGGCATCAAAATGTTGACTAGATTTACACTGTGACATTTCAAGGATGATTGCCTGTGCCAACCATGTCAAGCCATTGTCATCTGCTTGCTTTATGCCAATATTTCCAGCACTGTTTCTCTTTCTGTTCCATCACACATATTACGATAGAGAATTAGAAAGGACAAAACCACTAAAGGATCTATATCACACAGCTACCACAACAAGCTTTAACAATAGTTCTTCCCCACCAAAGGCTCTGCTACCAAATTAATTTATCTGGGTACTACTACTTTTTTTCTCCCTACTCTTTACATGGACATACTTCCTTTCCTCATTTCATTCTATTTTGAGGGTAAATAGTTGCTTCTTAACTATAATGTAGGTACTGGACTTGACAAGCAATTAAAGCAAACAATTTCCACTCATCTAACTTTGCCAAATTAGTCATCTGCCATCTGCTCTATCATCTGGCTCTCCTTGAGGTCTTGCTGTGAATCTGGAAACATTCGCTCCAACAAGGAGGCAGTGGATAAGCCTCCAAGCTGGCGGGGAACCCAAGGGATGGAGGTGACACGTGGACCTGTGCTGCTGACAACCACCCCCAACAGGCCAGCTCCAAGGAGATGTTTGGTAGTTCTGCTGGTCAAAGCAGCCAATTACTGGCACACACATTGTGACAGAAAAGCATTTAAAATTGAAGATTTCTTTTATGGCCACTTATAGAACTTGGTAGCTTAGAAATTGAGTGTGGGATTTTCTTACCGGATGCAGGATGCAAAAAATAACTTACTTTATTGAAACGTCTTTAGCATTTGTAATTTAGTTCTCAGTGAAGTTCATAAACTAAAAAAGCAATTAATAGACTTGAGCTGTGAAAGATTTAAGTGATCCAGCACCTGGCTTAGTTCATATATGGCCTCATTTGGAGACAGGGCAAAGGCTTTCAAATAGCTCTGAAACACAATGCTGGTCTCCTCTACCCTCCAGCCTCTGAGCGTTGGCAGGACCTTTCTCTTTTACCACGTTTCCAGTTTGGTCTCCTTACTGGGTGTCCCAATATGATCAAGAAGATCACCAGCACCCCTTTTCCAACTGACCTATATTTCTTTCCCAGGAAATTAAATACCACTCCAGAGTGCAAGTTAGTCCATGCAAACATTGCTGTTGCTCTGAACCATCACATGAAGAAGCTGCTCCCCCATTGTTGCTACACACCACTACAGAATGCCTACTTCTGCACTAGTCTCCAGTTCAGCCACTGGAATCCAACACCTAAACAGAAGATTATGAATCTAACTCTTAATGCCAAGTTAGAGTCCCTATAGTATCAAAGCCCTGACCATCACCAATACCTTCTAAGATTAAAAAGTGTGCAGATAAATTATGAGTAATGCAAATATCTTTTTCCCACCCTTCCCAAGTCCCACTCCAGCACAGCAGCAGTGTCTCATGTACTCAGCTTCCTTCCATCTCTGCCATGGTGCATCCTGGCCCCCTACCACAGCAACATGGAGGAAGTCTCCATAGGTCTCATCACTGGGAAAGATTTGGGCTGCTTTTTCAGTGCTAAGAAAAGGAGTGGGGGGAAGATGATGAACGCAAGCCACCAGCACCAGGTGAACACATACATGGAGAGTAGCAGAGGGGAGCCAGACACTTGGACTGAGTTTTTGTTGTCTATGTGCCTTCAACAAAAATCAATTTTGCAAGGGATGCCAATAACATCTGCTGTGAGGCTAGCCCAAAATCATTTCCCAGCTCACAAACTAGGCTGCTTTGCTGGGGACGTGAAGGTCTCTTTTGCCCCCACAGCACTCTCCTGGGAGCCCAGAGGAACTCAGCTTGCACAGAGCATTGGGTACCTCCCTTGCAGCTCCCCTGGGCCATGCCCATGGGCAGCCTTTGCCTGCCTGCCATCCTTTCTTCCTCTTCCTTCTCCAGCTAGCTCCTGAATGCCACAAGCATTCGCTCAACTTAAATGCATTTTAATTAACACTGTACAAACACACCGAGTTTGGGCGTGCCCAAGGGAGAGCATTCATTCAGCTTCTGCCTGGTTCTCAGCCCCCGAAAACCAGCGGGAGTGCTGGCAGCTGCTACGCTGGGAATGGGATTGCAGTCCTCCCTGCCTGGACAGGATTGAAAATACACTTGGCAAAATGCACACAAGCCCTCAGTTCCCACTTACTAGTATTACAGCATCATGTAGGCAAAAGATAAAGCTCAGAAAGGGTAGGTGGGGCAGATGCTTTTGTATCTGTTCATGTAACTGCAGGTAATTAGTCACCACTAAAGCACACAGCAACTCCTGCATTGGTACAGGGTAAGCACAAACCACTTGCAACAACAATAACAACGAAGTAGTATTTCCCCAAAATCTCTCAGAAATTTTTTTCACATTACATTAGTAATTAGCACATAAGAAATGCTACCTATGAAAGTGATCACAAGAGCTAAAATGTAAACAAACAAACAAATGGGCTGCCTCAGAGAGAAAAACCTCCCCAAATTCTGGCAACCTGGGACTTCAATAAAACATCCCTGGAAAAAAGTTGGGAAATAAAGAAAACCAACATCTTACAGGATCATGTGAGATAGCCATGCTGGGGATTGGGTGTCCCCATCAACCAGGCAACAGCAAACCCAGCATTTCAGAGCTCCTTTGCCCAAGTGCTTCAAGGTGGCTATGAAATGAAGGAAAATGTGATTAAAGAAACTAAACCTCTTAGCCAATATACATGGGGCTATTAAATTGAAACCACACGGTTTACTTTTTATTAATAACAGTCTCTCAAACAACACAATAACCTCATCAAGCTGAAGAATTCAGCTCATGTAAAGACATCTGAAATGGTTATCACTGAAACTTGGAGGTACTACAGATGAGGGGAAGGGTGCTGAAGTTGCAGGGAGAGGCAGGGGCTGTGCTGAGCCTGGCTAGGCCCACAGGTGGACACCACACTTGGTCTGGAGTAAAAACATACAGGACCTGGGAAGAGGACCACATCCTGGGGTGTGTGGTGGTTATATACACTGTCAGCAAGTCAAAGAATTAACCTAAAGTCCTCACACTCCTTAAACCAATTATTGTATTATCCTCATAGTCCACAGCTGGCTTAAGTAATAAAAAGAGTATGTTATTAAACCAAATGCTTTCAGATATCAGTTTATAGGCAGGAAAACCAAACTTTAATTATTGAAAGTTTGCAAAAGAACCTTTTTTACTTCTGTATGCTATACATGAAAGCATAGAGGCTAGTCCTAAGCCAGTATCTTCTGCCACAGATAATACTTCATCTGCTGTAGTTCCTGCCCATTTGACTCAGTACAGGTTGCTGAGCACATACGGCATCGACACCAAGCATGCTCAGCAGCAGAAGTGCAAGTGAACACCAAACTCCCACCTACTGAAACCTCTGTGTTTGGAAACAAGTCCTGGATTGCACGATTTATACTAAACATAATAAAAAGCTAAATAAAAGCCTGGACATCCCTCTTTACGTTAATCCTAGCGAGCCTTTGTAAATGGTTTTACTTCGCCAGTTTGCAAGAGGTCACAGAGGTGGTAGAAGCTGCTGCAAATGCATTTCCCCTGCAGTAGAATCTAGCAAAGAAACTTCAAAATCTCTCATTTCCCTCGCTGAACCTGTTGCTGTACTGCACTAACCTAAGGCATATTATTTTGTTTCTTGTTTCATATACTTTCAGAAATCATCCCAAAATGTAAGTTCTTAGTAGCCGTACTTACTAACACAGTTTAGTATGAATGCCTTATAGATCACTTTGCTCAAATACAGTCCCTGTTTATAGTTACTATTCTTCCTGTTGGGCTTTTTAAAATGGACTCCATACATATTTTATAAATGTTTGGGTTTATTCCCACCCCACTGCCCCTGAGACTGCCCTTGAACTTCTGTCCATTGATTGTGACGGTATCAATTTGTAAAGGTCAACAAAAGCTTCTCTGACAGCTGAACTCAGAAAGCAGTTTTTAAAATGAGCTGTTTCTCGTTCTCTACAAAGCAAGATGCCAACAAAATAAAAACCCAAGGTCTTTATTTCACTGGCCTGACCAGCAGCTTTGATAGATTTTGGATCTCTGATGGCTGCTGAACACTCCTTGGAAATCTGAGCTTGTTTAAGGCTCTTAAAAAAATAACGTGTGAAGAAACAGTTATGAAGAGAAAGAGAAGAGAGATAAAGGTTTATGAAAAGAGGAACATTAATGTTCTGCTTCTCTTAAAACCTCTGCAGACTTCAGGTTACAGAGCTCCCAGGGATTGTCACACAAATGTCAACACTGCGTTTGGCCTTGTGCATCCTTTTATCATACATGTATAACTTGCATTTTGCACTAAGAATGAAACCAACCCACAATCAGATGGGTAGTCAAGAAATAGGCCGTGACAATTATGTTGGTGCTTGTTTCAGATTTGAACTGAGAGAACCAGTTTTTTTTGTTTGGGGTTGTGATCAAAAGCCTCTTCAAAAGGCTTTTGCCCTTTCCCCTTATCCCAGAGTTTACCAAGTATCTCAAATTCATAACCACTGAAAGTAGGGCTGCACAATTTATGGCACTGTTACACATGAAGAAAACTTGCCATGAATCAAATAAACCAGTTACATAAATGAGCATAAAAGTGCAGGAAAATGTCACAATACGGCAATAAAGTATCTGCCAAATGTTAAACCAGTTCTGCTGGTACCCAGTGGAGAATTCAAAACTAATGGTGCTTCTGCTCCTGGGATCACTGAAGCAACTAGTACCAGAGCTGGCCTCCCTTAAGAACTGTGGATCCTGGCAAAACTACATACCCTTTGTGGGGAATCGGGGAAGGTAGGAGGAAGGAGCTTGTTGGGATGAAGGAAAGGCAATGCCTTGTTCAATGCTGCAGCTGCCCCGGGAACAGTGGTGGCAGCATCAGGAGGATCTCAAGCAGTAACATATAGAGAGATTGACAGGAGTAAATTGCTCCAGGACTGAGTGTCATACACAGGACTCCCACACCCCAACCACCTGTGATGATTCTTCAAGGGATTCCCTCTCCATGCTGCCTGCTCCAATGAGGCTAGAGGTGAGCAACCAGGAGCAACCACCCCTTGGGCTTTCTTCTCATGTTTTTGCACAAGGCATTCTCTGATTCTTTTGAACTCTGAAAACTCCCAATACTATTCCTTATCTCTTAAGAGGACATTTACATACACCTTAATCCTGCAAGTGGTAACCATTAGCTTGCTGTTAAAATAACACACCCCACTGAGATGTGCCAAAATAATCCATTCTCTGGTTCTAAATGCAAGGTAAGGGGGACAAAAACAAAGACACAACAGATTGCTGGTTGCTTTTTTCAAAAGCATGGATGACATATTCCCACAGACCAGAGGCAGCTTCATATTCCTGCCTCTCACAAGAAGATGACAGCGTTTCTGCCTGAAGACCTCCCCCCCGATTTTGTTTTCATAAACAAACACGGAGAAAGGCGGATGACTGACAGGCGCCTTGCTCCTCGTCAGCAGGTAGAAAACAACAGGCACATTATTAGCAGCCTCATTAAAAAGAAAAGGACAAGAAGCAATTTTCCCAGCGTCAAGCCCTCTGTAAGGAGGCTGCTCCCGGGGTCCTTGTTTCACTAATTCCTTCCTCTTGCTCCACTCGATGATCTGGTGCAGCTGAACTTGGGAAACAGGAGGGGGGTGCAGTGCACCCAGCATGTGATCCCGGCCAAGCCTTGTGCCGGGGGCTCTGGCCACGGTCGTGTGCTTAAGTGATGCGGGAGCACGTGCGGCCAGAGCGGCTTACTGCAAATTTACCCACTGCAAAGTGTCCTTCAAGCTGCCTGCCTGTGACGGGTAAGCGGCAGTGAAGGTCAGGAAAGCTAATTTGATAGTAACAAGCTTGGCTCTGCTCCGCTTCCTGAGATGGTGGCCCCATCCTTAAAAACACCCACTCCAAAAGCATCCTGCAAGGCGCAGGGCTCCCTTGTTTTCCCTCCTCAATGCTGGGCTTACTAAACGCATTCTCTTTTCATTACAAACACCAAAAAAAACTCCACAGCCCAGCTAGGACTGTAGGTACAGCTTAATTAATAACAATTAGCCACCACACGATTGTCATTCAGGTGGCGTTTTGGAGCATGAAGGAGAAACTTGACACTTTTGCTTGTGTGTGCGGACATAAGAAATTCCAGGCAAAGTTAATGGAAACTGAACGGCTGAGCGATGCCGAAATTCAAATGTACTGTAAAATTACTAAATTATTTCAATGTCACGGGAAGGCATTGTGCTACTTCCAGGATTATTAGCCCATACAGAGTTTTAATAATATTTGGTCAAATATCTCAGGAGCACATCACTGGGATATTATAAAATCACTGGGATAACATAAACCATTTTTGTATATTGAGGATGGGAGGAAATCCCTGTTCACAACAAAGAGGAAGTGAAAGCCTTGAAAAGACCCCTGAGGGAGTGAACTGCCAGCAGCTTGGGGGATGCGCTGGGTGCTTCCAAAGCCACCCGGTCCCTGACTGGCAGCAGGTGCCCCAGATGGGCCTAGTGGCCCCCTCCCCATTGAGGAGAAGGGGAAGGACACTTTATAAAATTGCAGTTGTCTGAAGTGGTGGAAACAGCTGCCAGTCATGGCGGGGTTATTGGCCACACTCCCCGCAAGGGGGGCTGCTCTCAGTCCCTCCGCCTTAATTAGTGTCACCGCAGTCAGATGCAATTTATGTTTAAATATACATGGGGAATATGAAGACAGACCCAGTGACTACTTTCTAACAAGAGGAAAAAAAAAAAAAAGGTAAAGGCTTCAAAGCTTTTTGTTGAAGATCAAGTTAAATTCTTAGCTAGAGAATGAACAGAACCTACCATCAATGGAATATTTCCTGGGTCCTTACCAACAGCAAAACATGGCATTTTCTAAAGTAGGTAGGCAAAGAAAATGTGGCATAATACTGGAAATGAAAGAGGGTGGCTCCTGCACCAAAACTATTCAACAAATCCTACCTCAGCAGAGCACTACCTTCTGAGGGAAAGCTATCATGTGCTCAGTAACATATGATTTCCTTATTATTTACAACATCTAAGCCATATTGTTGTAAAAATCATGTGTCAATGTATGAAAACTGTTCCACGGCTTCTGCCAGAGCCTGCAGACAGATGGGCCAAATATATGTCTCCGAGAAGCACAAATCTGTCCTACTTGTCCCCAGCATCACCATCTCAGAGAACAGAGCTGGCTCAGTGTCACCAGCGCTACCCAAAGCTCAGCAGCCAAGGAAACAGAGATCACCACTTCATGATCATCATCACCAGCTTATTTCTCCGCCTCCTTTGCTCACATGCAGCCCGACCATGGCACTACACTTTTATTTTCTGTTAGGTGTCTGCAAGATCTCTCTTTTTGCCACAATTCATTCCCATCAAACTTAAATTTGACAAAATACATCATCATGAGAACTGCTGTGCTTCAGTCTCCTTTCCACCAGTACTGCCAGACAAAAAGAGGTACCTTTGTATCCTATTGTGCCACCTACACCAAGCTGAAAGGTCTGTGGCTCTCTCCATCTCACGAAAGAAGACAGTAAAATAAAAATAACACTTTACAGATCATTTGGACTTAAGAGAGAACTTAAGAAGCCTCTCAGGCACCCCTCTGTGAACAAACTAACACATCTGCAATCATTAATGAAGGTATTGCCACTGCTTAAGAAAACCACTGCTTTTGGCTGAGCTGCCTTGCTTGTCCTCACACATGTTCCTTCCCCAGGAAGGTGAAGTTGGGCTGAAACCTGAAACTAATTACCTCTGAAGATCTGACTCTTAATGCAACAAGCTGACATTAAAAATCAGGTTTAATACTTGCTTAGTTTTAGCCTGATGTGCTTTTTCCCAACAGAGATTAACGCTGTTTGTCACTTAATATAGTGGCCCTGCTCCTCCTGGAAGGTTGCAGAAAGGGTCCAATAAAGACTCTCCATGCTCTGCAAACGTGCCACTGGGGAACTACAAGTACTTGCTGAAATTACTTGTTCTCTACTACCACTACCTCTAGATGACAGCAAGTAAATTTCTTCCACTGGGCTTGGAGAGAGTAGGAAGCACTAAGCAGAGAAATATCGAGCCTGGCAAACCCACCTGAGAGCAGCAGCCCAGCCTGGGGGTGTGGAGGATGCACCAGGACGCTCCCGCCCTTCCTCAGCAGAAAACACCTCCCTGAGCCAGACACCCACTGTGACAAATCCTTCCCTTCTCTCTCCCACTCTCCCTTTGCTCCCGCTGGCTCTATATGATTAATATCATATCAAATTTGTCTTCGTACAATATCCCACCGATCTTTCTTTGTGTAATGTTCGCTTTACATCAGGTGACAGTTCCAGTGATTCCTCCTTTATTTGCATGTCCCCTTGAAGAAGCTTCATTTCTCCTTCTAATCAAGTCATTAATTTTCACAAAAATCATTCCCACCCTGAGATGGCTGGATACTAATTTGTCTCTGTCACACAAATCACAGAATCACAAGTACCACCTCATTGCCATGCTGTGTTCTTCCACATACCTGGATTTTGAGTAGGAAAAGCACCAAGATTATTTTTCCACAGCCATAACTGCTTTCTTCCATGGCTGTTTGATTCTATCATGATCCTTCCTTCAGGTACTTTGTAGTAATATTATACAGCTGCTTGCTTTTTATTTCAAAGGAGATCTTGTTCATGGCTTTTTGTTTGTTTGTAAAGGAAGAAGTGGAAATGATGGTGCCAAAATGACTTACTGCTTTTATCTTCTCTACCTGCTGTTCACTACCAGCGATGCACCCCCCCAGGAAGGCAGCGTGTACCCCCCTGCCCCCCCGCTGCCAGATCGATGCTTCTTTCCAAAACCTCTTCCCCTTCTGAGGTGGTGTCAGTACACAGATTTTCACATGCTTTAGTCACACACACAGCCCTGCAACAAAAGCTGAACACATCACAGTAAAACAGAGCTTAGGCAATCTGAAATCCCATCTGGGCAGCTCCTCCCTTCCCTAGCTGTTTTTCAATAACATCACGTACTCCTTTTTTGATCCAAAACCACCTTCCTTAATTTTGGGTCACCAGTCAGGAGAATCATGAAATACTTTCAGGAAAGCTACATGAGTGGTGGCTGTAAAGGATGATGGAGGGCTGTACAGTTTGAAACTCTTTTCCTTTGTCAACTGTCTTTTCTCAAACCAGCAAAACTACTAATTACATCTCATATTTCCTACAGCACTTGAATATCTCCATCTTCTATGTACCAGGAATAGGCACCAGAGATATCAAATGATGAAAGTCAGAGATGCCAGACTCCTGTAACGTGGTGGCTGGACTGCCCTTACTCTCCTCCTGTCCATGACACTTGCTTCTGAGAGTCCAGTGCAGGGCTACCAAGATGATTAAGGGAGTGGAGCATGTCCCTTATGAGGAGAGGCTGAGAGAGCTGGGGCTCTTTAGCCTGGAGAAGAGGAGACTGAGGGGGGACCTCATCAATGTCTATAAATATGTTAAGGGTGAGTGTAGAGAGGATGGAGCCAGACTTTTCTCAATGTCATCCAATGACAGGACGAGAGGCAATGGGAGTCAGTTGGAGCACAAGAGGTTTAGGGTAAACACAAGGAAAAGCTTTTTCACAGTGAGGGTGACAGAGCTCTGGAACAGGCTGCCCAGGGAAGTTGTGGAGTCTCCTTCTCTGGAGACACTTAAGACCCGCGCCTGGATGCGTTCCCTGAGTGACTTGGTCTATGTGATCCTGCTATGGCGGGGGGGAGTTGGACTAGATGGTCTTCTAGGTTCCTTCCAACCCCTAACATTCTGTGATAACATTCTGTGATAAACAGCTCTCTGCCACCACCGAGCCTGCTCAACTACAAACATGGACTTTTCCAGGCAAAAGATCTTCCTTCATAATTCACAGCATATCTGACTTTCTTCTGACATTTACTATAAGGCACTAACTTGGTATTAACATCAAAAAAACCCTGGCCTGTCATAGATTTTAAGAACACTGATCGAATTCTTTCTCATCTCATGCTGCTTCTCCTTATGGAAATGTACTTGAGCACTAGAACCACCCCCAGAATTATATTTGGGAAAAAGGCTGGGGCTACAACTCCTTCACTAGCTATTCCCAGCACACAGGATATTAGATACCAACAAATTCCCGTCCAGTATCATTGAACAAATCCAATCTTTCTCTTAAAGATGGATAACTTCTGCTTCATTAAAGTGTCAGGATTGTACATACACCCTTAGGGACTGCCCTGCCTTTTTGATTTCCTTTCTGGTTTTGTGCTTACTGCACCACATTGCAGAGAAAACCACCAAAAGTGATAGGAAAAGTGCAACTCTTCACAGAGGATCTGAAGGGCTTCCAGAGTGTTTTGTTGTTGCTTTGTTTTAATTTTCTTTTCAGTTCAGCATATTAGTTCCTGTACCTGTATTACCTGGTTATATATTCTCATGGTGCCCAGAGTTCATGCTGCTGCTCCACAGCTATACTGAATGCAGCACAGCAGAGAGAAGGCCGAGTACCAACCAGAGCAGGTCCTCTGGGTTTTTCAGGGCAATACTTCCCCTCTATCTGGCCTCATCCCTTATCACCTTTCCTTCTGCCCCTTCTCCCAGTGATGCCTTAGAAGCAGCTTCACCTGCATCCTCCACACAGCCCTCACCTGCAGCAAGGCCACTCTGGTTTGGCTCACACATCTCCTAAAAGCCCCCATCTCCTCTCACATTGAGTGAAAACCTCTAAATAAGGTCAGAGAAACCTGCTAAACAACAGCAACTGACCCAACACCTCCAAACTACCCAGCACTGTTGGGTAGGAGCACTCAACAAGCAACCAATTCCTTTGGAGAGGAATGCAAACACTGTGCTGGAGCCAATTTTTGTGCTGTCAGGAACAAGCTCCAAGACACCATTTCACCAAATTACAGCAGCACATATTCAATTGCAAGTGCTCCAAGACTTAGTTAATAGGAGTGAACTGTGACTGAAAGGATTGATTTTTGCAATACCATCTCTCTCCTTCTCCTGCTCTTCTAGGCTGTTACTACATTGTGTGCAAACATTTGGTCACATTTTTCCAACCTTGTAATTGCACAAATCAACAAAATTCTCAACCATAAAAAGGCAAAGTAGCAGAGGGTTTCCTAATATGTTTCATCGTTGCTGAAGGAATCCAAGTAGATCAAATACTTCACTGTATTTCAGTACCATTTCAAACCCCAACTTGAGAAATTTTTATTCCCACAGGAAAAAAAACCCAACCCAAAACCTTAGGACTAAACTGACAACAAAAGTTACGTCGTATTTGGCATTTCTCCTCTGAGATCCTCCAAAGGCATTTCAGTGCTTGGCTCAAGATACAACACAACAGATGTAAAGCATGTGCGCAGGGGGAAAGCTCATGTACATTTTAATCATCCTGAAACAAAACCTCTGTAAATGACAGCTCACAGAGAAACAGAAAATAACCTATTTCTAGAGCTGGAGGTAATGCCATTATTCGTAAAACTTCAGTTGGTCTTGAAAAAGAGTAAATGTATGAGCTTGAGAAAAATAATTTTTTTCCCAGATGGGAGAAATTGTTACAATTCTTATAAAGTCTTGTAAGAAATAATGTGAACAATACCAAACAACACTACATGGCAAAAATTCAGATTCATTTTGTATGATGGATTTATCTTGCTGATCCCCAGACTAAAAACTTTTCATTCGGTTCTAATTTACTCAGCCAGGCTCCTTATTTTATAGACACACAGCAAACTCGACACAGATAAATCACCTCGTGAAAAGCAGCCTTGCAGTACAAGTAGATGTTAAGTCTTTGCTCTGGTGTAAAAGCAGAAATAGGGAGAGATGCCCATGTTTTGCAGGCCACTGCATTTAATTAAAAAGAAATTAAATTGAAATCACAGTCAGCTTCTTTTCCATCAGATCATTGTTACTGGTAGATTCTAAAAGACTCTTGATTCTAGAAGACTCTATAGCTTAGGGGAAAACACCTCTGGTAACACTTTGTTTTAGTTGAATTCAGGGTGTTACGTATTTTGCCTCCATTTTTCAGGTATCTAGCTCCTCCCTGTAAGAATTCACACATTTTAAAACTTCCAAGCATTTCTTCAGGTACTTAAGGAGCAGTCAGGCATTAAATCACTGCCTAGATTTCAGGTAACACAAGGAACTATGTCACACACACTGAAGTAATTTTTCTGAAAATACATTTTGAAAGCACACAAGCCACAAATATGGATTTCTAAGTCCCATATTTAAAATACCTGCCTCAGAGTGTCAGATTTTGAAGATTTATACAAGTACAAGCATTTTCAAATGTGATTAAAAATCTCAGCAAAAGGAAGGAGACCTTTGACAGAATTTGGGGGTCAACTCTTTCCTGAAAAACAAACAAACCATACCCAAACCTTAAAACATTGTCTTACTCCATTTTATGGAGGAGACCTATTTAAATAAATGCCTGAAAGTGTTCAACTTTCTCTAAATAGTGAAGGAAAAAAAAAAAAAAAGAAAAAACAACCCAGAAATATATCACCCAAAAAAACCCCTCATTACAGCTTCTTGTGTTCAGGACTGTAAAATGGTTTTTGGGGATTAATGTTAGTTTTTATTTTGCTACGTGAACTCCCTGGTGTATATCATATGTGTTGCATATGATGTTGTTGCAAACATCAGATACGTAGGATCCCCTCTATCACATTTTAACTTCAGTTTGTCTGGCAAGTGGAGACAATAAGCAGGTTTTCCTTCACCGAGGATAATAGGAAGAATATGGAAATATGTATCTTTGCTTATGTGTCCATTTATGATTTTTTACTTGCTTTTGGATCCCACAGCAGTAACGTTCCCTGAGATTAAGTTGCGAGCCCCTTGTTGCTAGTCATGATTGATTTTTATCTCTACCACCTTCAAAATTCCCACGCCCTGAAACTGCTGCTTTTATGTTTTTGTCTCTTCCTCAGTAGAAGTTGTTTGTGGGAGAGCAGGAGGACAGGGCTGGATTGAGATTGATCATCCTCCCAGTGGCATTTGAAGATTCAAGCTGTGCCTTATCGCCAGGCGCAGCAGGTGGATGCAGTGGCAGTAGCTTTGCAGACACCAGCAGGGGATACCTGTTGGGCTGGTGTCTTTCAAAGGGGCTTCACTGGCTTCTGAGCACTTAGCATTAGCAGAACAGGGATCCTCCACTGCAGTCAAGTAAAATCATCTCAAAGAGGGATGTAACAGCACCTGCTTAGGAGGGGATGTGATAAGAAGAGCAGACTGTTGTGACTGCTTTATTCCTCAGACAAGGCTGCCAAAATGATATGGGGACACCGATGACACTGGTATGATTTATTGGCTTTAAAAGAAGACTGGACACTAAATAGAGAATATACTCAAATAAACCTACTACTCGAAGCAGTATTTCAAGACTTGCTCCCAAACAGAAAATACACATTCTTGAAGAGCCCCAAATCATGGGCTCTTTAGCTTGGAGAAAAGGAGACTGAGGAGTGACCTCATCAATGTTTATAAATATATAAACCACAAGTGCCAGGAGGATGGAGCCAGGCTCTTCTCTGTGATGCCCAGTGACAGGACAAGGGGCAATGGGTGGAAGCTGAGGCATAGGAATTTTCATTTAAACATGAAGAAGAATATTTTTTTGAGGATGACAGACACTGGAACAAGCTGCCCTAGGGGGTTGTGGAGTCTCCCTCTCTGGAGACATTCAAAACATGCCTGGGCCTGTTCCTGTATGATCCAGTCTAAGTGCTCTTGCTCTGACAGGGGGGTTGGACTAGATGATCTTTTGAGTTCCCTTCCAGCCCCCAACATTCTGTGATTCTGTGATTCTTTTCTATGTTTCATAGAATCATAGAATGTTAGGGATACATCTCTCATAAGGGAGATGCTCCACTCCCTTAATAATCTTAATAATCTCAGTTTCCAACTGAGGGAGACAAAATAATTCTCATTTCTCACTTGTAGAAGTCTGCCCAAGTTACTAGGAATAGAACAATGCCTAAAGCCAACCATGTTGAAGTGTTCTGTCAAATTAGGTCATCTACTTTTGACCACAAGTCACTTAGATATGAGCTTCCCTCAGTAAATACTGCTGAGAGTCTAAGGGAAGATGAAATGACAGCAAGAATATGAAGTGCATAAAAACTTTCTACTATTAGTTTGCTTCAGATTATTTCCTAGTAAATCACAGATCCTACTGTTCATGTCGTAATTTCATTAAACAAGAGGCTCTATCTAGCTGAAGACTGCCAGCTACAGGGTTCCAACACGAGTTTTGAACAAACTGAACATCTTCCAAATCTGATACTTGAAAACAAACCGCTCCAGTACTGCTTCTAGTCAAGGATATCATTTATAGTCAGCAACAATAATTCCATAGCTTCCAAGTCAGCAAGACATGAGGAAATATCTTACTCATCGCTGTATCAAGGACAGAAGTCAATTTGTCCCAGAACAACACATATTTTCATTTTGTGAATGTAACAAAGGTGAGTGCCCTTGAACTGCCACAAGCAAAGCCTTTACATCTTGAAACTTAGATTCAGGCAAAAACTGAAGTACAAGATTGCTACCTCTTCAGAACCATCCCGAAGCTCACGCCCACTTTTCCTAGTGTGGATTTCTTGGCCTATAGCTCTTACACAAGGTGGCGCCCTGGTGAAATGAAGATGGAAGCATTCAGCACTAAGGGTAAAAAGGCTGGGTAGACACAGACACACACAGAAGCAGTAATGCAAGCAAAACCAAGGAATTCTGCAGCAAAATAACTCTTGGAAAACTTTCCATCACAGAATCAGAAGAGTGTGTCTAGAGGAGGCCCTAAGAGATTAAAGACCTTCCCTCTGCTCAGACTCTTTATCCTCCATAATGTTATTTAAAATTCTCTGTGTTCTTTCACATGCTGCTACTGACTAAGATGACTACTGAATATAGGTCATTATATGATCATATGACTACCTGAGGCCACTGAGCCCACTGTTAAAATGAACATATATGCCCATGTGTCTCTGCTACAATCCTGCCAGCTCCTCTCTTGAGGTTCGTAACAGCAGCAGACCAGCCAGCAGCTGGCTGTGTACCCAGCCCCACAGGGACAAACAGAGCCCTCTGATTGATGGCTCTGCGGTCCAGAAGGATATGTAAGGACAGTTTTGTGGTCCAAAGTAATACAGAGCAATCCCCTTTTTTCCTTCCTGTCTCAAAATGGTTTAGTGTTTGTTAATAGCTTCAGACTGACACTACATAAAGTCCTTATCTGCCATTCATTGACAGTCCCACCTGCAGTCGCCACTAGGGCCTACCCAAGGTGAGTTCAGTCTCCCCCGCAGCTCATCTGATCTTGTTTTTCACCCATTTAAAATGAGAAAACTTCAGCCCAGGTTAAGTAACATTCAGGCAAAACTAGGGATGGCCAGGATGTCTCAGAATAGCTGCATTTGCCTCTCGGTGCAGCCCGGTGCAATGCTGTCACAGCCAATATCTTTCATGCCAGGCCAGGACTTGTCCAGGCTGGAGCATTTTTGAGGAGTATGAGAGATACAGGGAATCTCACAGCTGATTTTACTGGGATTTACCCAAACCACCTCTATCTATCATTCACTGAACTAGAGAAAGCCAACCCTAATCACCTCTAGTTAGCACTTACTGACCTAGAGAAAAACACACACACAACAGAGGAGTGACAGGCTACAACTGAGTAAGTAAGTCTGAGAGATGAAGGATGGCAGAGCATTGCTGGGAGAGCCTCATGGAAACTCCCTGACCGCTGCTGGGTACCAGCCTGCAGCACACCCACAGAGCAGAGGGTGAAGGCTGTGCTCCAAGCAGCACAGCCTCCCCATCTGCATGGCAGCAGGCGGAGAGGGGGAACAGCACGGCCAAGAGAGCAGAAAGGCCTCTGAAGCCTTTCCCAGATAGCCACAGAGATAAAAGACGACAAGTACAAAGCACGCAGCCTGAACGGTGAAGGTTAAATATGGGCTCCCACTGCCATTATTTATCCCCTGAAACAGCTGGGAAACTTCTGAAGTAGTTAATATATCACAGGAGCGAAGGAAGCGAGACCGACTATATAAACACACCTCGGGGCCTGCTACTGTTCCCATTAACTGCCTGTCTCCAGAAAGGTCTGCTATTAGACAGCCTCCTGCTGCAGCTGCTCTGACTGAACACTGCAGGTAGGGCAGGGAACTAGAGTGAAAGACATCTCTAAAGATGACTCACGAGAGGTTTTCTGGGGAAACATTTATGTGGTAATTTTGGGAGGGGCAGGGGCCACTCACACTCACACTCAAGGCTCCATTCTCTTCCTGGACCCCTGCAAAACTGCCTCTTGTCACATCAACTCTTGTGCAAGGAGAGACACAAAAGAGGATGTGCATTAAACAGGGGACAAGAACAAAAAAAAAAAAGTGCCAGCCTGTTCCAGTAAGGTTCAAGCTGAAACAGGCAATGTGGCGAAAATCAAACAAAGGTTCACATTGAAGTTCACACAGGAAAACCCTGAAAAATTAGCAATTAGCAAGGCCTGATCTCCTAGAGGCCAGAATAAGCCAGGGAGAAGTGTGCGGAGGCTGGAAGTTTATTAAAATAACGTTTATCAGTGCAAGAATCTGAGACAGATTCAATACCTTTTATTGGTCTTAACTCATCCTGTCTACAACAAAACAGGGGTAAAGCTGCAGAGCAGTTCTCATGCAAGTTTTTCAAGAGATGAGGGGTGACACTTCTGTGTGCTAGAGCTGTCAACTCAAACACAGAGCAAGCTAAGGTGAAATAGCGAGTTTTATGTCCCCTGGGAAGTAAGCCTACTAAGATAACTGACAACTGATTATTTTATTCCATACCATAGGCTACAGGAGGCATCTAGGGTCAGCAAAAATGCCCATTACAAGCTCACTTTATTTTCTAATATTTTTAACCTCCTATCCCAAGTATCATTATCTTCCTGTTGAGCAGCTTGAGAACACATGGTCACTTGACCAAAGATCTTTATTGAGACAAAATGTTTAGTGGTATGTATTTAAGAGAAGGGAAAGAAAATTGGACAACATCTGGAGATGCCAGAGCTGGACATCTGTCCAGCCTCTTGCCCTGGGAAACCCCAAACAGCACAAACCACACAGCCTCAAGCCAGCAGGTCTGTATCCACACCAGCTCTCTCTTGAAGGTAGATACAGCTCCTTAACTTGCCCAGAAGAAATACCTGAAACAATTCAAGCTAAAAAGAAAATGATACGGGAAGGTTTAAAGCACCTGAACTGAGCAGAAACCTTCTTGCAACCTTAACCATCACTGTCACTGTTACTTTCAGGAACGAAATGTGATGCAAATGGTAATACAACGCATCACAATTAGGGTATGTCAGACAGATGCCTTTGAAATGAAGGAATGGTGATAATTACAGTGTATAAGCAAAAAAATTGGGTTTACTCTTCAGAAATCTTCTTCTCTTTTATATGGGAGAATGTAGCATCTGCTACTAATATAATGCACCAATAATTGAGGCATATAGTGTATACTCATGGGAACCATAAAGCTGTTTTATTTATTCTTGGCCAACTGTGAAGATAAACAGATTTCACCGAAAGCAGTACATATGGAATCCTATCTTCACGGAGAGCCTATATATTTCTGCAGGGAGGTAAGCACTGAAACACAACAGTCTCAGTTGTGAATGTTAATGGAACTAGCAAAAAATTAGGTAGTACCATCAAGTTTGACCTTGAATCCTCCCCATCCAGGTTACTGTAGAGCCTATGGAGGGAAATGTTTTAAGACTTCTTAGTAGCCCAAGCTCACCAAAACAAAAACCAAGCCGCAAAGTCGAAAACTATCATAGGTATTTGTTTGAAATGCAAGCAGAAGGGTCTAAATTAAAGGCAAATAAGCTAAGAGTGACTACAACTCCCATTCCCTGCTATGAGAATTGTGCACAAACAATTTGTTCATATGCTACTTGACCCTTATTACAGATTGTTTTGGGAAAAAAAAAGAAAAAAAAAAAAAGAAAAAATATCCACCACCAAAAAAACCACAACATTGCAATAATATACATGTACACAAATAAATGCAAGTTCCTAAAGCCTGGCAGGTGGTCAGCATCACAGAGAACTCACTAGCACTCATCTCTACACATTTACCTTCCACACAGGTGTTTCATTTTGCATCTGACAGCCAGCCAAAAGCAGACAGATTTTGTGGGGGGATTCCTCACAGTTGTTGCCTGGAGAGACTGGAAGGGAGAGCTCTCCGTGCCAACCTGCCCTCATCACAATAATCCTCATTCCTAAGCCCCAGATCTCTTCCTTGCTCTCTGGCAATATAATTACACACATATCTGTTCACCGAGGCACACGGATCTTTCGGGTAAGGACCCTAACACCATCTTTGCTCTCTCTCCTCTCTCTGCAAGTTAAAGGCTTCTGCCTTCATCCTTTAGGGAGAGCTGAAGACCATGACAAGATCTCCATCAGGTCCAGCTTTTTTATTAACTACAGCATGTAACATTTTGCTTCTGGTGCAGTTTGTAAGCAGAGAGGGAAATGATGACTTTGCCTAGGAAGATGTTAGATAAAGTCCTAAAAACAACGTTTCCATTGACTCCATAGAAGAGCTGTTTGGTTTTGCACAATCTCAAACTCCACTGAGTGCAGTCAATCAAAATATGTGCTAGAAGCTTTCAAAGTACACACAGGAGAATATCCATTTCTTTTCCTAGGGTTGTAAGTAAAAGATACATATCAGCTTTAAGAAAATAAAAAAAACTACGCCTGCTTATGAATGAGTACAGATTAACAAGCAAGGGTTTTTACAAAAGCCTAACCCAGTAACTGCTTTTGCCACCAACCAAATGAATAAAAAGCAAATCACATCTCAGAAAAACAATCCACCTTTCACCCTCCAGATGACACGGACATCGTGTATCTGAGACAAATGCACAGCAGTATTTAAACCATTTCTGTTTCTGACATCTTCTAGTGATGAAGATCCCACAATCTCTGCAGTTAATATATTGCTTTGCCACATATTTCCCTTAATATCTAACTTCTGTCCTTCTTGTTTGTATTTAAGACTGACTCATACCATGTCCTTCTATGCAGCCATCCTTTTATACACATGACACTATGTTACCTCCCTCCACCCCAAGTCTGCTACAACAAGCTTTTCATGCTTCTTCTCCTTTTTATCTTTCAGTCTGTCCAACACTGGGCACAACTCTACAGCCAAAGGGTGACTTCACATACCCTCACCATACTGTTTAAAACACCAAATATGACACGAGCTTTCTTTGCGGAAGTTCACGTCTAGCTTTATGATCCCCCACAACCTCCATATTAATAGCAGTTATTACAGGGAAATTCCTTGCTTTTCCATGCATTCCAACACAACGTGCTAGATGTTTTACAGCAAGGTCCTGCCTCACACAGGATTAGGATCCAATTCTGGAATTTGCTCTATATAATGGGTTTTAGATTTGAATACATTGACAGTAGCAGTACCTGCATGAGCTACTTCCATTAACTACAGTAAAAGACAGAAGATAAAAAATTTACTAGTGAATCCCCTGACCATGAGTCCTTAAAAAAAAAATAATTAAAGCTATCAGTTTTGAGATGATGCATTAATGTCCTCCAGTCTCACCTGAAAGTCAACATCTTGTCTACCAGCTGATAGGCTCACAATGCCAGTGAGGGCAGTAAAAGCAGAGAGCAGCAGCATGTCTGCAGGGGTCTAGCAAGATGTGGCTGTCACCACTCACAGCCACTGGCCTCCTCCCCTCAGTCACAGCCCTCTACCCCAGCACCAGCAGGTCTTATCTGATTTACTGATATAATACCCATTTATATTAGGGGCTTCTTCAGGACAAAATTGAAGCCTGTGTCTCAATGAAAGGCCATAAAGAAACCCACACACATTCAATAATAATTACAGGATGATATTTTATTCTGTTAGCCCATTAAATAACAGATTAAATACCAGGTTACTGAAATCATAGCAGCAGCCTGTTTTCTAAGACAGAAACCTTAAAAGATCACATATCTTTTATTCTCAGGATTCTCAGAAACAGTATTTTTAATATATATTCCAGAAGCCATCGTCTGCAGAAAAGATTTTATCTTATCACTTGGCAATAGCAAATCTATTTCCAGTAAAGAATGGGTGTTCAGAGGCACCCAGTATCACTCACTACTGCTTGCAAATGTTGGCATTATAGCTGTAATTTCTTCTGAGTGGAAGGATGAATTACATTTAGATTAATAATTGAGACCCCAAAAAACTTCACAATGTATTTACCAGCCGTTAGTTCCAAGCTGGATTTGCACCGTGGATTTGTTCTCTAGTCCCCGGAGTTGCGTATCAAGGTCTGCCTATGCCAAGGAAGAGCTTCTCACTAAAGTAGAAATAATTTAATGCAGTGTAATTGTTTCATGGTAGCATCTTTAAAATGATGCATAGTTTGTTTCCCAGAAGTCCCTGGAAAATAGCTCAAGATAAATTACTCTTGTCAACACAGACCAGGCAGGTCCCGCATTCTTCAGTACCAGTCTCACTTCCACAGTCTCCAGGGCAGGGACTAGTGAGCCCTGAACCTACGAGCTGCACTTGTACACCTCGTCATGCCCCTCGACATGGGGAGCACCCTGAGAAGGTTAGGAGGACCCAAGTTAAATACAGAACTTGTGCAGCCTGTGAAAATAAAGAAAATTTTACTTCAAGCAGCCCCAGGGCTCAAAGTTAACGGCATCTCCCTCTGCAGACCCCAATATACACCAAGCATTCAAGAAGGTGTATAGCTCTGCCACATCTGGAAATCACCCTAAACAAGCAAGCTTGGAAACTGGAAATATTTCCTGCTGAAGGCAGGACTGGTTACATTCAGAATCAAGCCAAACCATACATCATGTTCTTCACCAAATTCTTGCCAGAGGTCATGATGCTTTAGAGAAGCTTTTAAGCTGCTGTTTTTATGTCCCAAACAAGGTAACTCCCCAGGAATCCTTAAATACCTCCAGCAAGGATTTATTTAAGAACTTTTTATTCAAGTGACCTTTATGTATTTTCCTCTCTCCCTGCCTCCTGGAAACTATTGTCTGCTCAAATATGTTACATCAGTTATATTTCGTGACTGACAATTATCTCATAATGAAAAACAAGTCACAATTAATAAAGCTCAAAACTAATACCTGCTAAACTCATTTAATGATTTAATGAAGTAGGAGAGAGTCTTAGGAAAAGATTTTAAAAGCAAGGGACTCAATTTCCAATTAAAGCCAACAATCATTCAACAGCCTGCAGGTTCCCAAGGTAAGAGAAGGGGAAGAAAGGAAGGAGAAAAAAACAAGCAAACAAAGATTTGCTGTTGTTGGGTTTTTGTTTTGCTTCTATATGCCTGAGAAGGAAGACTCTGTACTTTATGCTATTGAGTTATCCAGCCTCTCCAGATGGGACAGTGTCATCCATTGATTTTAAGGGCTTGATAAAAACACAGCACACTGCCAGGGTTTGCAACACTCCTGGTTTGTCACACGTGTGCTTGTGAAAGGGGGTCATTTGAACACAACTCTCACAGCAAGCACAGCCCAGTAAGACTACAGCATACATATGAAATGCAGCAAGTGCACTGGAGGGAAATAAAACCAGAAACCAAGCAAGAGCTGTGCCTCTGTTCTTGGAAGGGGGGCCATTCCAGCGTTGGTGGGAGGTGAGTCCCACGAGTATGCCCTACTCTGGCAGCAGGGAAAGGAGGGTGGTGAGCTGCTTCGTCATGTGGCCAGGCCCATGTTCACAATGACATAGACTGATCCACTCCCAGTGAGGACACTGGCATCTCTGCACCTGTGCCTACTTAGTCACTAGACTTAGTCTAGGTGATCCTGCTCTGGCATGGGGGTTAGACTAGATGATCTCCAAGGTCCCTTCCAATCCCTAACATTCTGTGATTCTGTGATTAACCCTGAAGATAGGAGCTGCAAGGAGCAGGTATTGACTGAAAGAAATTAGTACATTGCACGTAACTCCAAGGATGATGCAAGTTCAATTTACAATCATAAATTTGAGTCTTGAGTGATGATGCACCTTTAAATGTTTTTGCACTTGGCCAGCTCTGCTAATAAGCCTAAAACTAATTTAATGTTGTGCTATTCATGAATCACTATTATGGAAGGGAAGCGCTGATTGCAAGGGGCACCCTACAGAGGAATTTTACAGACTTTTACAGACTACACCACAACACTCCAACCACAACAGCCTGAGCATCAAAAGAATCCATAATTATTTCAGAAAAAAGAAGCAAGACAGAAGACCAAACAGCAGGTTGTCAAACAACAGACAAGGAAAATGGTATTCAGCAGAGCATTTACCCCATCACCAAAATATCCAGATTTTATAGAAATTACATCAGACCCCAGCTTGGTTTATGAGGAGTTCACAATAAGAAGTCAGATCCAGCTCAGCACCAAGATTTCATGAAGAATGGAGGTACTTTTTATTCAACCTACAAACTGGGATAAGCCATTTTCTATCTGCAGAACTAACCCCTTAGCATTTATCTACTTACTTTCTCCTAAAAAAAATGGTGACTGAAAAATAATTCTAATAATTAGATTTTAACATCTAATGTCTTGATCTGTCAGGAGGCACCTCTCTGATATCTCTAGCTCTTGTGAGAGTAAGTTTCCAGCTGGGCTCCAGAAAGCTAACTTAAGGTTGTACATCCACCTAACTCCCCTGTGACCTCAGAGCAGTTAAGGAGCTTGAATCCCTTCTAGTTATACATAAAACTCTATTGGTGGTATTTCTGTAGGAGAAAAATCTTACAGTTCATGCCCAGGAAACAAATCTAAATCCAGAAGGATCTTCAGAGGAATTAGAGGATTTTACAGCGGGTGAAATAATGAATACACAAATTTGTAGGGAGTTGGATCAAATCTCACCTTCCATTCTGAACACCCTCAACCACCTCTCTGTGGGCAGTTTGCCATCAGGCTTACATCTGCTGTTAGTCACAACTGGCTGTTTCACCCTGTCTGCATGGAGCAGCTGGACCTCAACAGCAGGTAACGCTCTCTTGAGGGACAGGGACATGTAGGACAGAGGATCACCTAGCACAGGCAGGAACAACCTGTAGGGTTGTAAGCACTCATTTCTCCTCTCATTGTTTTCAGAAAGCAGTGAAATTCTGTTTTACCTTATTCCCCTTGACCACTGGCTCCTCCCATCTGTGAGGACACATGAGAAGCTGCTGACAGCAATGGAAAATTCTCCACAGAGAAGCTTTCAACTGGGAATGTGCTCTTCACTTGCCTTAGGTCCAGATGAGCTCTCTGCCCATCAGAGTATTATATTTATTAGCCATCTATATTATATATCTCATAAAATGAAAAATCATTCAACACTCCTTCATTTTGAAGTTGCTAAAGGTCACCCTGCCTTGAGGGCTGAGAAAATCCCAGGAAGGGAAATAAAATAGCACATACAGTACAAGGTGCTCTCTGTCCCCTCCTGTCCATCCCCATTCACCTTTTCTCTTAAAAAAAAAATAAAAAAATAAAAAAATTTAAAGTTAGCAACTACTCAGACGCCCTCATGATGAACACTACAACTCCAAGCCCTGAGAAAGAGCAGGCAAGGCACCTGTGCTCCTGCAGTTATTACCAAACTGAAGAACTGACAGTGTTCCTTACAGGTCAGAGGGTATCAACTGATGACTGAACCAAGCTGTAAATTGCTGAGACTCCCATTTACTTTGATGGATCACATCTGGCTCAACAGTGATTCATGCTGGCTCCCATCATGTCAAGTCACACAGGATCTGTATTATATTTTTCCTGGACTCACAAGAGTTTCACATACTTAAAAATAAAAATGCTCCCATGATTTTGGCCATTGTCATGAATGTTCAGCTCCTTTATGGATGTATCTCCAAGGCAAAGACAGCACACTCCCAACTGTATACAAACCAAATGGTGATGCTGAAATCACTGCCTATTCTTTCCTCTTATTATATAATTAGAATGTTATTTTCACACCAAGGGACCTCAAAAGGGTTTGCACTATAAGACAAAGCTGCCATAAAAAAAGTTTCATCTTTTCCAGTTGGTGAGCCCCAAATATTTCAGAGTGAAAGTTTACAACCTTTTTTCTTCCTTGTGTTTTAAGGACTTTCTCACAAAAAGCACATGGTCTACTAAGACAATAGTTCATAATTTTAAAATCCTATTCTAGGGAGATCTTGAACTGTTTACTGGGGACCCTGTCCCTACATACTGCATTCTTTACATAGGTTTCCTTGATATTAAGTGTTTATTTCAGAATATAAAGCCCTGAACTCCATTTTTCCTCTCTGAAGCCAGATGTTCTCCAGCAGAAGAGAACTATAAGCAAATTCAAAATCTGTTCCCCAAAACTCCCACAAATTTCTCAGCTGATTCAGAAGCTCAGCTTCAGGTAATAGATAGGATGGTGGCAACATCAGATGTCTTAGACATGTCAGGTTCCACGGGAGAAACAATTATTTCCCTGATCAGTCTCTTGACAGGCAAGACTCATAAAAGACAGTACATGGTTAAACCACATCCTTATTCTACATGTAGGAGAAAAGAGCCACAGAGCCACAAAACTGTACTTTGCCAAAGGTCAGACAGAGTTAGAAGGAAACTCACAGCTCCCTGTTGCAACCAGAAATATCTTATATTCCCTTTTCTGGTAAAAGGGAAAAGGTGTGTCTAGCAAGTGGGAGCTCAAAGGGGTGTGACTGAACCCAGCAAATCAGTGGCATAAAACTCAGGTGAAAGAGAGCAGCATCACAAATACTCTTCCATCATGCAGCGAGCTGCTCTGACAGGAGAACACCAAGAGTTTCAACTTTATTGCTGCAAAATACAGATGTAATTTTCTAGTGTTTAATGTCACAGCTTCATTGAACTGCTGAACCAGGATGAATTTAAGCCATCACTTAAATGGTTTTGTTTAATCAAGTTCTCTATCAGATTGTAATTATTACAGAAGCATTTCTTTGGTGCCCAAACCCCCTCAAATAAAAAGAACTGCCGGGACCTCCTCATTGTAAATTCCACAGCCCACCTGTGGAGCAACAGGAAATACTTGAAGAAGTTATTCCCCTTCCTTTTTTAATGGAATGTTCTCTCTAGCTCCAAATCAAATTTAAATACAAAACAATAAAGCACACATTATTCTTCCTGTCAAAAATTGCAATCATATTTCCGATAAAGAACACTGACTTGGCCCCAAGGCTGTAGTTAGCCGGGTTTCATTTGACTATTATGTTCTCAGGGAAAAACAGAAAGAAATCTATCTGTGCTGACACAATCAGGATTGCAATAGCCAAAACACCACAGCTGTTCTTTGAATATTTCAGATAATGCTCTGCCATCATTGATAATATTAAGACTGCCTGCCTCTTCCAGTGCTCTGCTACAATAATCAGCATGCCAACAGGAATAGCTGCCACCCTTCCAGCTGCAGAGGAACTTCTGAAGATTTAATTTTAGCTATTATACCTTCTCTGCAACACTGTATTTTTCCATCGCAGGACTAGAAACAGAGAGAGGCTGGTCACGTGAAAT